>WAAB01025879.1:0-192624 GCA_013389865.1 Piaya cayana
CACTGGCCCCAGTATAGAACCCTAAGGGACACCACTCATCATGTATCCCCATCTGGACTTTGAGCTATTGACTGCTACTCTTTGAATACGATCATCCAACCAGTTTCTTACCCACTGGATTGTCCACCTACCAAATTCATATCTCTCCAATTTAGAGAGGAGGATGTTGTGGAGGACCGTGTCAAAGGCTTTACAGAAGTCCAGACAGATCCTATCCATTGGTTTATCCGTGTCCACTGCTGCGGTCACCCTGTCATAGAAAGCCACTAAGTTGGTCATAAAGGGTTTGCCCCAGTTAAGTTGTGCTGGCTGCCATTAATCACCTCCATGGCCAACATGTGCTTTAGCACAGCTTCTAACAGGATCTGTTCTATGATCTTCCCAGGCACAGAGGTGAGGCTGACAGGTCAGTAGTTTGCAGGTAGTCCCAGAGGTCTGAATTTCTTCTCAAAGAAACCAGAGAGGGACATTATTTTAGCTAAACTAATGATGCCTAGGGTACCTTTAACTCCTATTTAAACATCACAAAGACTCTAAAAATTACATTTAACTAAGGCCTCTATGTGTCAATTGATACTTGCAAATCAGCACAAAGTGAGGACCACTGAGGCCAAGTGGCACCCATTGTCCTATATCTACTGCGGCGAGTGCTCAGTCTGGTTGGAATGGTTCAAAGCAGTCTGAATTACTTCTGTGAGAGTGTACGCGCTCAAAGCTGTTGAGATCTAATATGGAGTTTTAAACTTGGTGAATCCGATAGAAGAAAATCAATACCTGCGCATTTTAATATTGCATGAGGAACGCTGTGACAAGGACAATCAGTTGGTATGTGCCTGTGTGAATTAATTTGAATCTTGAAATGTGGATGATCTTGACTACAATGTCACTTATGAGAAACAACTGTCCGTGGAGGAGTCCATCACTGTAGCTGACAGGTAAAACATCCTACGTTGAATGTGACGTATCTAACCTTATTAGTTTCTTCCACCTGCCTTGTTTGGATAGCTTATGCAGCTGTTCGCTTGTCTGTGCTTTATACAATGGACCCACTGCTCATACTAGGAACTACAAGTGGTTTTGAACATGGACTTGGAGGACTGCCACAATCAGGTGCCCTTAAAGGTATGGAGTTGAGCAACTTGCAAATGTCACTAAGGAAACCTGTGGAAAATTTGAAGTTTAATCAGGTCTTCCACAGTATATCAGAGCCTAATTCCCTTTTCCCTTTCTTCCCAAACTAAGCCAATTCTTTACCGTCTTATGTATCTCACACTGGCACTCTCTTCCTTGTTTAATTTTTCTTCCAGTCTTTGACGCTTCAAATGCTTGTCTTTTCTGGAATCAGAGTAAGAATCAAAGTACTGGACATCAGGGAACTCAAAGGGAAGAGGACAGCAAGTTAGAGAAGGTATTCCAGCGGGAAAAATTAAGAGAACATTTTATGTGGTCAGTGTCAGAAAGACCTGTGGTGAGAAGAGATCCTGTCACCACATTTCATTATGTCTGTGTTATATTAATAGCTTTCTTCCCAGCAGGGACTGATACAGCAGTCACTTAGCTTGGCCAGAAATCCTGAGATCCTTTTCAGAGAGAAAACTTGACTATGTGAATGCAAAGCAATTTACTAAGGTCAGTGAAAGTAAGTAAGAATATATCCTTTCAGTAGGGAGGCAAAGTGGACAAGGAGATTACTACAATACAAAAGAAAATAAGGAAAATATTAGGAAAATATCCTGTTGTGCAGAAAAATAGTATGAACCACTTTGGATAAAGCCAGATCCTTTTGTAGGAAGAAACCTTAAAACTAGGGGATGATAGGTAAATACAATATTAATGGCTATGAATAAGAGAGAAACATTAGTAGAGGGGTACAGAAAGAGAACTATTATTGTATAAAAGGGTCTGTTTTAAATGACACGATTCTTTTGACGTCAAGTTAAATAATGGCAGAAAAGAGAAAAGCAATTCAGGATCAAATGAGATATTCAAGCAATTAGCATCCTCCACTTTCATTCAACTGTGTTCATGAAGTAACTCTTTATGATTCCTTTAATTAATCCACACAGTTTGAATAAAACTGTCGCAGTCTCGAGGGGCAGTGGTTCCTTATCCGCTACATACATGAAAAGAAATACCCCTACACAGCAAGCAAATATAGAAGTGCCAAACTTCTAGAAGTGATCGGAACACCTTTATATAAGACTTACCTTGCCAAATATTTGTTTCTTGTAATTTTCTTTAGTCAAACGACTCTTCAGACTGCCCTAAGGTGAAATGAGTTGAAACGACCAATGAACGCCTGCAGAAGAAACAAATTCTCTGCAAACATCTTGCTATCAACTTTATCCTGTTTACCCCTAGAACTACTGTTCTGTTCTGCTGAGCTGTGACATTTTCTTCATCATAGCTGGAAGAGGATCAGATCTGAGAAAGAGAAAACTCATTTTACTCATTTTACTTTCAGTCGACAAGATTCAGTCAGATATAAAGTCAGACTTCTCAGTATTACATGAAATACCTAATTTTCATAAGACTGAGATCAAACTAAAAGTTTGTCTAGCCTGAAGAACATTGCACTGGCAGGAAATGCTTAAAGAATAGTATAAGAAGAGAGAAAATTTCTCGTGAACCCCCAGTGTATGGCAGGCTACAGTTAACTGACAAAGAGCTCTTTATATTAAATAGTTTTAAATAGATTTTTGTCAAGAATCCATTTCTGCTATTTTCTGAACCCAAGTAAATTAATAGCAACAAGTAATTCTACAGTTTATCTCTATAAAGGCACACCTCCTTTCATTTTGCATCTCTTTTTGCCTATTTTATTTTTTGAGGGGGTGGGGAGCGATTGTTGATTTGTTTGGGTTTGTTTTTTTTACTCCACTCTAAGGGGTGATAGATTTTCTTCCTGTATTGGAATAAAGAACTATTCACTTTTATCATGCTACTTATAGAACCCTGCCTTACATCAGCAGGCTTTATTGCAGGATGAAGAATTTAATACAGCTCCCAAACTTATTTCTTCTCTTTTGACTGTTATTCAGAAGACATTCTTATGGAACTGTGAATCCTATCCAAAATCTCTCATCACTCAGAGTTCTGGCTGATAACAGCTCAGAATGCCTGTCTTATGTGCAGTTCCTCAATAATTTAAGAATTTTCCTTCTCATGCTTTGACACTTCGATTTCTTCAGGAAGACAGACTCATAGAATCACAAAGGTTGGAAAAGACCTCTAAGATATCCAGTCCAACAATCAACATTTGACAGACGACTATGTTGAATCATATTTCAGCCTGAAAGGACTGCATACACAGAATTTCCTGCGCCCACTTTTACTTTCTTCTCCAGAGGAAAGTCCAAGGCATGACTTCCCTTGACAAAGGGGAGGCCTTTATTATCCCTTCCCTGGATTTTACCCGTTTCCTTCAATTATATTAGAATAGAGTTCAAATCATCTCTCAGCTTCAAATTAACAAATTTTCTGAGTACTAAGTAAAATCAGTATCAGATTGCTGGGTTAGATACTTACATATGGACTTGGAAGACTAGATATTTAAAAATATTGTCAGCCTTCAAATTTAAACCATTGTCTGACTGAAGTGAAGTCTCCCTCAACTTCAGCTGCTTCAATTTTAGAAGCTAAGAAGAAACAAGTAGTTGCAGAGGCTGTTCTTTATTTTCTAACATAGGATTATAAATGAAATATTGATGCTTACAGACTTCAAAACAGGCTGTTGGAGCTCTGCTAATTATGCTGGGATATATACCTTAGTGAATGTGGTATACCTAAGGCTAGGCTGTGCTCTTGCCAAAAGTACTTTCTTTTTGTGTAGGAATCTGATAGTTAGGGATATCATGTTAGAGTCCGGAGATCAAAGCTCAGGTGCTTCCTCAGCATGTCCCGTTTCACTCCTTTGCTGTCCAAAACACCATGAAGAGGGGAAGCTGGCACTTAACCACCATACAGCCAAGTCAAAACATCCCAAAGACAAGAATTCAAGATATTAGAATAGTTGTGAAGCCGCTATCTTTTGCAGAAGGCATGGTTACCAACAGGATATGACTGACTATTTTTACCACTTTGTTCAAGCCTTCCCAGTTCTGCATTGCCATGGATTCCCTTCCCTCTTAAGTCTTCTGTGCTGCCCTTCCCTTTCAGATCTCTGCTCATAGCAGCTTTCTTCTTTGGCTGTAAAACCACCATGTTTATGTGTAAAAGTTGAGGCTTCTTATTTATTTTTTTTTAATGAAAGTTTTATTAAAGTCAATGCTTGCATGTCTATGCTAATCTAATAGTGGTAAAGTGCAGCTGAATATATTACATCTTGCCTTTTTAGGTGGACCTCCACTCTGCACCTTTTCCTCTTTCCTTCCTCCTTCTACCTGGCTATCTGGACTCATGCCCAGCAGCTCTTACTATGGTTTGAACTGTGCCCTGGATTTCCAATGGTGTTGATGCACTTTCACAGAAAATTACTCATATCCACCAGGAAACTAAGAAACTGGCAGACATCACCAGCCAAAAGAGCTCTGCTTAGTGATTTTAATTATATTTTTAAAGTTACAATTTGTTTCTTCTGAGCTCTTTCAGTTGTTGGAAAAAGTATTATAATTGTTGTATCTCATTGATTTAATATATTATTATATTATCTTAATCCTCTACCTAAATAATTTGGACTGAATTCTAAACACTGGATTATGCCACTACTGTTTTGATATATTTCTAAGACCAGAACTATAAAAAGTAAATGTTCCAGAGCTTTTCTGCACTGCATCTTTAACACCTTCCACTTCACATAAAGCAGAATGAGCTATAAAAGCTTTACAATTATATGGAATATTGTACCTACCTGTTCTGCCTCAGATGGGGTATTTTTCTGTTAATGATTTGTGATCATGTTTTTCCAGACTGTGTTTCAATTCTGAGAGACTTTGAACAGTTTTTATTTTATCATTTCTCAATTAAACTCCTGTTGCCAGAAAGGGTTTCAGGACTTTGACTTACAATTGATTTTTTAAATAAATAAATTGAGGACTTGTTTAAATGTATTAATTTGATATTCTGTCTGAGTTGGAGAAATCCCAATCAGTTGCTCATGGCATCAGATTTTAGATTTAACTGTTCTGAATTGACGATTCAGTCCCAACCAAAACCAAGATGTTTTCCTATGCACAAAGGACACATGGACATACTGGTATATTTCTCAGAAGGTAATTGCATTATTTGCACCAGCTGTGGTCTGTACAAGCAGTGTATGTGGGCTTATTTGGATTTTGGTTTATACATTATAGCATAGAAATCACAACTAGGAAGCCTCAAACTAAAATTTTAACCTCATCAATTGCCCACAGCTTTTGCCAAAGTAAAAAAATCACCTAGCTTCACTTTACCAATCATATCTTAATACAGAAAAGACTCTCCAACTGTAGATTGAATCACTGCACTTTTAGGTTCCTTCAAGCATAAATGAAGTACACAGAACAGCAAAACACCAGTTCTCAATTCCACCTCTGATCTCCTTAACTCCTGTGTATTCAGACATGACTCCAGCTGCAGATAAGTAAAACCTCAAATTGAGTTTGAGCATCCGATTACCATTCACTCTTCATGCTGGCTGTGAGAAATAAAAAAAATCTCTTAAGTCAGGTTTTGTTCCTATCTGTTCAGCCTCACTCCAGAGGTTTCATCACAGCTACCACGAAAATGATAAGTTAAGGCAGGTGTGTGAAAGTGGGAGGGAAAGACAGGATTTGCAGTGAGAATTGCTAGTTCAGCCCAATTTTTTATGTAGTTGAAATCTTGACTTTGCGACATAAGAAATGTTTTACACAATACAGAAACCTTGGAGCATAGTAACATATTTAATGCTCTTGAGCATTTCAGATAGGCTTTATTTTAGATAAGCAAACAAAATCGGATAAATACATGCATGTATTTATTTATTAGGCTTGAATGCAAAGTGGTGTTTTCAAGGCAGTTGCAAACAGTTGTATTATCATAAAAATAGGTATGATAATACATCTATGAATACACTTCCTTAATTAAAGCATAAGTAAATACTTTTTGCAAGCAGTTTTATTGCTTTGTCAACATACCTACATAGCTGACACTGGAGATATATGTTTGATATCTCCTACTGCATTTAAAGGTTTGTTTTAAGCCTTCAGTCACTGTTGAATTATTCCTTTTAAAGAGGACTATGTTAAGTCATATACTTGATTTGAAGTAATTACTGATTTAGGTAATAAGACAATTGCAAGTGATAGAATTCCTAATTGCTAGATGGATGACACTGGACTAGAAATAAGGAATGCACAAAAATACAATTGAGAAATCCTCCCTCACACTTGTTCTTATCTTAGTGACTAAAACAAGGTCAGACCTGCCTGCTTCGTTATTAAGGTCTGTCATCCTTGTTTTATTCATGTGCATCTCTGTGCAGAGAAACCCTGTGACACTGGGGAATCACCAACAGAACGTTTTCTTCATAAGCAATGTTTTTAAATTGTTCTCAACAATTTATAAGAATAATGGTTTTCTTAGATGTTATTGAAATAGATGTAATCTCCAGAACATGTTCTTACATTTTCAGTTATGTTATTGCCAGAAAATCAATGTAAGTTTAGAAGAATCAGAAATACTAATCCATCAAACCAGGACTGTTTATAGAGCATTTATAGTAACAATTTCCTGCATTTGTGTAATTAGAAATGAGTAGGAAAAGGAGTAAGTTTTCAAGGACTTTCAGAAGTGGTGTCCAAAAGCCTTCTGAGAAAAAAAAAAAAAATCAAAAACCAAAAAAAAGTGTTAAACTACAGAATCCCCTGCTGAAATGTAACAGATCTTCAGTGAAAACAATGGAGGGAATCTGCCTCTTCAGGCACTTTATGGATATCTGTAATAATGTGTTTTAAGTAAACATATATACATTATTAAAACCTCTTCCTCTCCTTCTTCTATTTATTATTAACGTTAACATTAACATTAACATTATTAACATTAACATGCATTATTAAACCTCTAAGATCTCACTGACTCTTGTAATTTCTTTTTAATTTCCTTACAAAGTGTAGAAGACTGGTTCTTTTCTGTGTGTGGTTCTGGAATTCTTACCACTCTACAAGAGTTACAGAAAAGATTAAATCTAGTTGAAAATTATTTGCTCTCAATAATTATGTAATTATGCATTTCAATATTTAAAACATATTTGACTAGAGTTCCCACAAATGCTAATAATGCCTTGAAAAAAAATGGAATTTTTAGCACTCGCAACCCCATCACCCTCCCCAAGGTTTCACTGCAATAATATTTTACTTCTGTTTCAGCTTTTTGCTATGGCTAAAATAGCTAGAAACTTTTTCTCAGAAATGAAAGCTGAGCTACTCATACTAGCACTTATATTTGACTCTATAAATAGGAGGTTAATCATGCCAAGCATTGTAAGTTCCATGGCAAAATGATGAGCCTGTTGGGTAATGCTGACTTCATAAATGTCGAGGTTACCTGAAATGTTTCTGTTGGTTTATTGTTTCATATGTTTACAATATTTTTTTCTTGTGCTGGATTTACGTGACAAGGATTTTGTTACCAGGGAGGGGAAAGCTGCAGGAGTGGCTTCTGTGAGAAGATACCATAAGCTTCCCCAGTTTCCCGACAGAGCCGGTCTGTTGCTGGTTGAAGCTAAGCCAACCAACAACACTGGTAGTTGTGAGAACATATTGAAGAAAGGTCAAAAAAACCCCCAAACCTGTGCAACAGCTATGAGAGTGAGGACAGGGAATATGTGAAAGAAACAACACTGCAGACACCAAGGTCAGCAAAGAAGGAGAGGTAGGAAGGAGGTGCTCTGTGCACTGGAGCGGAGGTTCTTATGCAGTTCATGGTGAAGACCATGGTGAGGTAGGCTGTCCCCTGCAATCCATGGAGGTCCATGGTAGAGCAAATATTCACCTGCAGCTCATGGAGGGCCTCATGTCAGAGCAGATGGATATGCTTGAAGGAGACTGTGACCCCATGGAGAGCCTTTGCTGGAGCAGGTCTTCTGGCAGGACCTGTGGCTTTGTGGGGGACCCTCACTGGAGAAATCTGTTCCTGAAGGACTATAGTCCATGGAAAGGACCCTTGATGGAGCAGTTCATGAAGAACTGCATTCAGTGGGAATGTCACATGGAGAATGTGGAGAAATTCATGAAGTATTGTATCCCATCAGAATGACCACATAATGGAGCAGAGGAAGAGTGTAAGGAGGAGCTACAGGCAGAGATGAAGTGCTAAGAATGGACTGCAACCTCCATTCTGCGTCCCCCTGCACTGCTCCATGGGGAGGAGGTAAAAGAGTGGGGAGTGAAATTGAACCTGGGAAGAAGTGAGGCATGGAGAGGGGGAGGTTGGTTTTCTTGCTCAGTTTTATATTTTCTTTGTTATTTTTAGCATTTCTTTTGAATCTTTACTTTTCTCCCAATTTCCTTCCACAATATAATTATGCTTAAGTATTGTTATTCTATTTGCTGTAAATTCCCTTGAGAATGTTACGATAGCACTTGAGTTTGGTTCTCCTTAATTAACATGAGAGTTTCCTTTGCCCTTTTAAATACTCTTTGGAGTTAAAAATTGCCTCTCAGCTTTCCTACAATTAGGCATTGTTCATATGTGACTGGAACAAAACGATTAAAAAATGAAAAAAGAAGCCAAGTATCTTTGGGCTACTGGCCTCTGAATAGTCATTCTTGGCACTTATTGAAGTATGACTTGTGCAATGTCAAGTTCTATCTCAGTCCCAATATGTTTTTTGCTCTTGACTTCTTACTTTCCGGCTTTGCATCAGCAGCTGTTCTTCCCACAGTTCCTGCCAGAACCATTAGAGACCCAAAGTACATGTGTGGTTCCAAGTTCTCATAAAGTGCAAGAAACATTCTTGTGACATTTTGTTCAGTATCTTCATAATTTAACGAGGATCAGTGTCTGTTGCAGCTGCCCAGTAGGGCAGAGAGTCTTTGCACACAAGATACAGACGTTTCTATTCCTCACACCAGAGATTGTATGCTAACACTGACAGCTTCGCATTGCTTAAAAAGTCTGCATATTCCACGAAGAGAAGGTTCATTTCACTGTTTAAGTTTGCAAACACTGAGATAAAAGAATGTTTATTAAAGATACAAATAGATTGGTTTCTTAATGCTGGTCAATTCAGAGGGGAGTGCTGCCTCAAGGAAGCAAGAACAGTCCAGACATTTGTGTACCTTTATTTTGAGCCTTTGTTTCAGAAATATCATAACCAGATCTGTGAAGTTTACAACTTGTATATAAAATCTTAAAAGATAAAAGTTGTAAATAGTAAATTCACATATTAAGATGTTAATGTTAACGTAATCCTCTGCTAATATGTACCTGTGACTTGATTTTTAAAATAACATGCCTTTATTTTTATAGAGTGTATTGTCTCCAGAGTTTAGCTTCAGAAGCAAAGGCTGGGGAGCTGGTCTGTGAAAAATTTAGTTTCCTTTAGTTTTCTTTTTCGTTTTGGCAAGATAAAACCAGTAAATCCTAGTTCTTTGGGACAGCAGCTTGTTGCCTGAATTGTAGTATCATGGGGTTTTTTTAAGACATCTGCTTGTTAAAGTGGAAAAGAGCAGTTTCTCAGTCCATTGTAAGGCCTATGAATTTACTTGCTCACCTTCCTATGGCCTTGAAGAGATATATTGTAAATCAAGACCTCCCAGGCAGAAATGGTAAAAAAACCCAATATGTTGAAATACATGGAAAGTCAATGCTCCTTCCAAAGACGTAATACATGCTTAACCTTACATTTTCATCAAAAGGTGTTTTACAGGTATGGCATATGTGTTTGGAAAATACGAATGAGAGGACAAAGAAATGAAAGCTCATTAAGGTCTGCTGAGATGAGAAAGAAACGTTAAGAATCTTTCCAATATGAGAGCAGATAAGCACTGTGAGAGTACTGCTGCGAACACTGCAGCTGACCCTGATAGACAAATCTCTGGATTACATGGCTAGAAAATTGAAAGAATTTTGCCTCTGTTTTAAGAGATAACAAAGAATGATTCAGCTGAGCAGTCTAGCTCTGAGATTTATACTCTCTGATGATTAAAAACAATCACTATTTAGCAAGACTGAGCAGTCTAAATCAACTACTGTATTTTTCACCATGTAGACATTATATAAACAAACACACTACTTCCATTTTCAAAGTAACTAGAATTTTTTTATTTTCAAGGTTTTTGGCAGTGCTAATGTCTCTGTTTTGGAGAATGTGGTAATTTCAGCTAAAAGGAATTTGATTTTCTAAAGGACAAATATCAGTCTCCGTAGATCAGCTATGTGAATTTGAAGGCATTCAGTATGTTTTGTGACTTCTGAAAATAACAATTTTAGGATTCATGTTCATTTGGATATTGTAGTGTTTGGTTTACAGAAATAAAGCCATGGCAAGACAAATTAAATATATGGAAATAAATGGGCTTTATCTCTGAAAAACTGAAGAACATCACAGAACAATTGATTTTCTACTTACTTTTATTTATGTAACTTCATTACTTCTGTAGTGTAGTTCATTACATCCCCTTTTGGATTTATCACTTGGTATGGCTCCTGTTTCTGGATAGCTCCAAATGAATCCAGAGTTAGTCAGAGAAGATAACAGTTGTAACCAATTCTGAGCAGGTAGGCAGCAGGACTAGGCAACTGACTAGGAAAGATTCCTACTCTGGCATTTTGCTTTGAGACATGGGAGTTTCCATTCTCACTGCCTAGATTCAGCACGAGTGCCACCTCTCCCAGCTTCCCCAGAGGCTCTGCAAGGTTTCAGTGTTAACACTCAATTCCAAGCACAAATCTGGCAGGGATGGGTGGTCTTTAAATAAAGAGCTACTCCACTTTATAGTTTCTAAATTCAGACTAACTTTTAACTCTTGAACATGCTTACAAAGTATTTACACTGCATAAATTTCTCTTTCTATTTTTATTTATGTCTTTGAAGTCTGCCAGGCTCCCTATTAACAAAAAGTAGATAAAACACTATTTTCAAGGGCCTTGAATCTTTATAAACACTATGAAAGATCATTTCTTACGTCAGAAACTGAGCTCCTGAACTTTTCAGGAGCTATTTTACTTGAAGTGTCGATTACTCATAAAAGGTACAGCAAAGAAAGGTTAGCACTGTTTGCTGCTGCAGTTTATCTACAGAAATGCAGCATACTGCAATATCTCAAATCTTTTATTGTTATTAGAGATAACATAAAGAAAGATATAATAGTCAGTGTAATACTTTCTCATAAATATCACTCAGCATTTCATGGTGTGTCTAGATTAGTATGTTGCTTGCTAAACCTTAATGTTGAATTAATTAATTGATATGATTGTTCCTTTATGTGTCTCTAAAACTGCTTGAAGGAAACCACTGACTGAGATTACATCAGCACTTCATGAAAATTTAGCTTCATGTTTTGCAAGCACAGAGTGTGTTACAAGTTTTAACTGTTAATTATATATTAAATTAATTTTTACTAATTACAATATGGTGGAATAGAGAATATAAGAACAAAAGAGATTGAAAACCTTAATGAATAAATTGAACAGCTCTTTCAACTATGATGAAATTCACTCTGAGCAAAACCCAGGGACAATGCCCATAGACTGTTAAAATTCAAATTATGTCATAGTATCAAGTCTTACTAACTTCAGTCAATTTTCAGCATGAAACTCACCGCATAGCAAGTAAATCCCAGAAATAAGTAAATCACAATTACTAAATGAGAGTGAGACTAGGGCAGATCAAACTTATATTACAATGTTATTTATTTCTTCTCCCTTCTAACACCTCATTAATTTGAATATAAATTATTCCTGAAATTCTGAAACTCTTTCAAAATCTTTGGACTATATCTTTGCATGCCTTATTTTGGGTATTGTATAGAATAATATTCCTTTTTTTCATAGCATGAAAGGAGAAAACTCACCTCATACTGGGAAATATTCAGAGATAAATTTTTGTTAAGGATCTTTTTAAAGAAAATGATTATATGGTCTGCTGTATGACTTTTGTTGGTTTGTAGGTTTTTTTTCAATTAAGATCTGTTAAGATTAAGTCCTGAAAAAAATTACTGGAGTTCACATACAGGAAACAAGGCACTAACTCAGTTGTCCTAGGACCCTTGAAGGCTGCACATCACTTTCGCAACAGGGAACCACATTATGAAGGTTTCCTGCAGTAAGGTGGAAAACGTCACATACATTGTCAAAGACAGATTTACACTCCATTGAGCTGTAAGATGCAAACAAGATATCTTTGCAGATGATCCATAAAGGTCTGGAAGTGAGATTAGGTGACATGTTAAGTCAACAGATTTGCATTTAGTCTATACTTTGGAAGTTGGTCTTGTTATGTCTGTAGAATGTACACCAGACACACGCCCAATGCATAATAAGAATTAAACATGAAGTGTCAAAATGGTATTTAAATGAGGCATAATTCTAAAAGTGGGAATTTGTTAATGGATGAATTTCATCATAAGAAAAGGCACACATAGAGTAACCACATTAAAGAGGGTAGTAACACCTCAGAAAGAACCTATGTTTGAGCAATACATTACACATGCAGCAACTGACCAAAGAATTAGGTCTGTAGTACTGCCCTATTCTTCAGGTGAGGAAACTAAATGGTATGAAAAGCATGGCTTGGTTAACACAGTGTGGAGAATCATGACACAGTTTCAAAGGCCTATTTAGGCATAAAACCTCCTGGCCATATGCATTTCAGTGAGACACACATGGAAGTTTCCAAGGAAAGGGTGACATTTTTCAGGGTGTTTGCATAATGGAAAATGGCAATTGACAAGTCTACAAGAGGAAAAATTGCTCAGCTATGCACTAAGTCTCAGGAGACATCTCTTGAATTTACAATAAGGCACACAATTGTGTGTTCATGTATGAATACAAACATGTATAAAACCAAACATTTATTGGGTCAAAAATGGAAGGTTATTTGCTTTAGAGAAGAGGGCCTTTGCATTTTACTTGAGCACAGGAAAATAAAATATCCACAAATAAATACATTCTCAGGTTTGCTATGCAAGAAAAGACACTCTCACAAGTCTCACCAGTTCATGAGACAACATATGTCTGTCATACCAAGATGAAGATTTTTCTCCTTACACATAGATGAAGGATGAAAATATGAAGATCTGCTGTCTCCAGATGGCAAAGAAGCTGTCTTTTAGTAGTTTTTTTAATAAGCCTATTGGATGAGAGCTCTCTGCCAAGAAAGCTGTTGTGAGGCCATAAAAAATCATCTTCACTGCAGTTGTTTCTTTTTGTTGTAGGGAGATTCTTATTCATGACTTGAATGTGCATACAGGCATTGCTGAGTTATATGTGTGTTAGAATCACAGGTACATTAAAACTACAGAAAGAGACATGTCAGGTGAACTGACAGATATCATCTGATAGGTATCCACGGTATTTGATCAAGATACTGACACACTCCCTTAGGTATATGGACTTTGGGAAAATACAGTGTTCAGTAAAACCTAGAACGTGCAACTGTTGCTAAAACAATTCTCACACACGTAACTACAGTGGAAAAAAAAATCATCTTCCTGCTTGTGTGAAGGCACAATGCTGAGATGAACATTTCATTCTCCACATCCAAGAGTTTTAAAGATACTGTTCTGATATGGTCAAGATTTATCTTTTGAGACAGACAGTCTGCTAACAAGGCTTATGGAAAAAGGGACAAGTCTGTCTTAGAATCTGGCAGCTGAGCAAAGGAATCGTGAAAGACAGACTGGGAAAAACTAACTAGAAAACCACTAGCAAAGCAGAGTGTAGCATGAAAGAAATTGCTGCCAGAAGCTGGAGGAACTGAGCATTTATACATCTGTAATCCTGTGGCTGTTACTATCCAGAAAGGCTTGGGAGTGTCCTTCTGAATCCTCTCCAACACCATTTTGGGAATCTGATAAGTGAGTATTGCTACTTTTTGTCTAAAACAGAGAAGCCTAAGTATAATTAGACAGAGGGTGTGCGCTCCACCACAAACTTGCCTGGGGTGTTTCATGGTGTAATGGCATGTTTACAATTCTGTAATCTTTATCCTATGTAATTTTAAGGGTTGTTTTTAAATGCAAAACACTGAGTGTCCTGACTTCTCAATTCATAAGAAAGAGGTGAAGGATACACCCTATATCCTTTCTAGCTGGTGTAGAATGGATGGAAGGGCACAACACTGGTTTTGGTAGTCTAATATGCTTGCTCTACCTCTGAACCTGCATTCGGATAAGTTGGAGTTGTTCCCAGCCTCATTTGACCTCATCCTCTCTCTGTTCTGGTGCAAGTAAGTCAAGGATGAGCTTTACTTTTCCTTACCTGGTACACCTGCTTCTTTATGTATGGGTGAAGCTGTTCAATATTCATTTTCTTAGGAGTAGGAGGACTTGAAAAAATATGCTGAATGACAGCTGGGTAGGGAAAAGATAATGGTCAGGAATATTGTGGATTTTACTCTTCTAAGTCTTTAGGAAGTAACATAAGGAAGAATATATTACAGAATTAAGTTACCAAACTTAAATTATCAGTTATGATCAACATTTTCAGGTAAGATTCATCTGCACCTCAAAGAGTGCTGATAAATCTGGCTTTCTTATAGCGTGAGGTTATATACCAGGATTTAAGGCAGAGGGAGAAGAAAGAAAAAAATATGCTGGGAAATTTGAGGAAACAGAAATTTTAAGGGGCAGGGGAGGATGACACAAGTACAGAATTGATGGAGAACTGTAAACTCTGGAATTGGGGTAAAAGCCCTAGAAAATAATCCAGTGGGGAGGAAACAGAAGATAGGAGATGCTTAGTAGAGAAGTGACGGCTGAGATGATAGGGTGGAAGATAGGAGAGATGTACAGAGAGCTGGAGGAGGGAGGAGATTCTTGGGGAAGGAAACGGGAGTAAAAGGAAGCTCACGTAGAAAAGAAAGCAGAAGGGAAGTCTGGCAACAAGCTGGAGGCTGCAGCTGTGAAAGCCACACAGGAAGCAGTCAGCGGGACTCCAAGAAAACCAAAGGTAGAACAACAGCATTTGCACGAGAAGACAGGTCAGAAAACATTGAGATTCATGGAAATTTCCTTCCTTTCCCTTGTAGCTTCATTTTCTAAATAACTGTAGAGAAGGAAGAACTTCATAGAAAGGCAGGCAAAGATGCTTATGCCATGGAATGCCTCTTGAGTTAGCATGTGTAGGATGCAGCTTTACAGCTCCTGTCATACTGACCCACCTCAGGGTCCTTTTGACAGTCTGAGACAGCTTTTATCTTGTTCATGAAAAGCCTTGGCAAGCAGACTACTCATTGTTGCTATTTGCTGTAATTGCCTGGCAGGAGGTGCTTCAATCTGATGTTCAAATGAAAATAATAATTAAAAAGTGCTAAAAAATGTAAAACTTAGTTTTTAAAAGTACTTTAGATAGTTCAAAACTGCTATATTAAAGGATCTAGTAAGGATCCAAAAGGACAGGCAGTGGAAGTAATCGCACTATCACTGGAATTAGGTGTTCGTTAAAACTACAAAGTTCTGAACCAAAGCCTGTGGAAATCATTAGAAATAATTGCATGAGCTTGAACACCTGCATTCACAGATGTAATCCTTTAGTCTGACCTGTCTTTGTGCTTTGTATAAATATGTATAATAAACCCAAACCTGAAGATTTATCTCTAGTATCAAACTCCTTACATAGCTTCCAGTGTGTTGTGAGGTTAACCAGGATTAGACTATGCATGCCAAGAGTCATTGCGAAGAGTAAAGTCAATTAAGTTTGTTCTGGACTGGCAGCAGGGACCTAATACATTGCCTCCAAATGCTGGGCTATTACAGTGGGAAAGGAGATCAGAGGCTGCTGTTGAAAGGATTTCGCAGAGCTGTTCTTGCTTGCAAAGCTTAAGTGTGGAAGAGTATTATCTTTGTCTTGCAATTCCTTGTCACTTGAGACAGCTTAGCTACCAAGGAGTTTAAAAGGTCTCTGCAACTCTGTTTCTCTTTGTGGCTGAAGAAAGAACAACGACTCTTAGGGCAGACAGGGTTGTTATAGGGTTGCTACAGCAACTTGATTTTTCTGTGAATAATGAGCTGAATTAGCAGGTTCATCTACAGTTCTCCAGTTCCTGGTGGCAAGAGTAGGGAGAGCAGTTCTCCCTCTGTAGAGGTATGTGACTCTGCTCCTGAACTAAATGCAGTTGCTCAACATGCAGCTGAATATTGTATTTGTTTATTGTGAGCATATTATTGCATCCTATTGCTAACAAAACTCTCTTAAATGCTAGAATGAATAAAAGCAAAAAGTCAGATGCCTTTCAGCCTTTATTTCTTGTCTTTTTATGACTTTAAGAACTTATCTAATAAAATGTAGAAAGACTAAATATACTGATAAACAAATTATTTTGCTTGTATTTTGACATCTTGATAGTATTTAATATACTGCTAATATTTCACTGTACCTTTCAATTAAAAATTAATAAATTCACATTTTAAACTGTGTCTGACTATAATAATTTATGAGTCATTATCTTGTAGGAAAGTCTGTCTTATAAAGGATCATATATATTTATTATAAAAAGTAAATTTGAATGAAGAGAAATATCAAGTGAAAATTATGAAATGCATGTTTTATAAGTGTGTTATAAATGGACACCTAAAAATACTGTAGTAATTATTAATTACTGGAAAAGGCATTTTTGTGCAGATTTAAAATTATAATTCATGCCCAGTAAAGATGCTGATGCAACAAATCTTAATTTTATTTTGATATGTAAGTCCTGAAGATCAACTCAATACAGCATAGTCATGTAAATACTAATAACTTTTGAATTTTAGTGACCTCATTCTCTTTAACAACTGATACAATATTAACTAAGTAATTTAGTTTGAGGGTTTTTTTACTTAACAAAAATGTCTTATTTGTAAAAATATATAGTCTGTAGTTTCTAGTTTGGGGATTTTTTCTGTGTTCAAGTGATACTTGAGAAATGATCAGAAAGGTATGCAGATGACACTAAGCTGNATATATAGTATTTAGTATATAGTATAGAAAGGTATGCTTGTTGCTTTCTAACTGAGATAAGTAAGACCTGTGTTGTACCTCCCTTACTAGCTGCAGGAGAAAATCTATTTTTCTGAGTTTTTTCATCAGCTCCGTGCTGCTGTTACTATTGTCTCTGAGTTTTCCCTTGAGGTAGGAGATTAATCAGGAAGGGCTTTGGCCTGTATGAATTCTCCAGATGATTTTAAACGTCACCCTTTCTTTTGGTAAAAAACATACTTCTTGGTGGCAGGGACCTAGATCTCCTTGATCTCCCAGCCACTGATTCTCAAGGTGGGACTGCTGAACTGTCGCAGGACATGAAGTCAGTTAGCTTTCATCTTGTTCTTCCCTGATGAAGAGCATGTTTTTTTCTGTCAGTAGGCTCACAGTTTGACTTCAGTAGTTTGTGTTTGAGGCTAAAGTCCCAGGGAAGATCTTCTGCATGTTACTCAGAGCAAGGACAAGTCTTCAGTTTCAGAACACGTGAACAGAAACAAATGGATGTCAATTGTTTTACAAGTCTCCAACTCTTGAGAAGTCACCAAAAAGTTGATCTTAAGCTTACTTTTTCATTAACTGGAAAAAACCACAGTACGTGTGTGGTTCTTAATTAGAACAGAGACAAAATTATGGTGTAGCTGGTAGGTAAAAGCTAACATAAGGATTACGCAATGATTCATCAAAGCCATTGCTCTTGTCTGTTTGGTGTGATTCACTATGGTGACTATTTCTCAACCAGGTATTGCAGCAGTGAAGTTTTGGAATTATTCCATTATTCTGTGACTACTGAGTCAAGGAGTAAGGTTTTGCAAGAAGGGGAATATATCCAAGGAAGGACAAGATATATTAAATTTCTCTTGATTTTCAAAAATTGACTACTTTCAAAATCTTTCTCCTCTACCATTGGAGCCTCCTCTCTTTGCCCTCCTTAGGTTTCAGTGAGAAACATCTCTAGCACTAGTAGACTAATGCAGACCTTTAGGTAACAGATTTTTATGGCTCTCTGCAGCTTCAGACTCACCCAGAAACCTAGGTTATTTTATTATAGGCTCTATACAGGGTTAAATTCTATGAAGTTCCTTTCTATCTACCTTCCAAGAGGTTCTCACATAAAGCCACAGGAAAGGAAGAATCAAAGTTCACTCTATCCCTGCCTCATTTGTACTTTCACCTCATTTCTCTGCTAACATCACTCAAAAATAAATTTTAAAAGCTATTTTGAGGACAGAGAAAGGCAGCAGTTTATGCACGCCATACTTAGTGAAGAAGAGCTCAGAATCAGTATTTCTAGGGGGAAAAAGTGAACTGAAGAGGCTTCTGGGTCTTCCATCATCTATTTTTCCTTTAAAGAATATAGTTATAGTAGAAGCTCATCACAGGCAGGTGACAACTATAACACAGTGTTTCCACTGTACCACTGCCAAGTTGGCTTGAGCCAATGGTATTTTAGGATGTTTTCCGTACCATCAGAACTCACTGAGTGTCACGAGGGACAGCACCTTAGGTCCTGACACTTTACAGGGCTGGGAAAACTACAGCTGAGAGTCATTACTGGGTAATAAAGGAGATACACAGAAGTTTGGAAAGAGCCTTCCAAGCTCTTACAATGGGAAATCAGTTATTAAAGCATGCTTTGGGGGATCTTGTTTCAGGGGGTAGAATATTGCTTTATGTGAGTAGTTGGACTATGCCTCAGAACATACACTGGATAGCCTTGAAAGGCAACAAATCTGCCCTAAGTCTGTGGTATGAGGTGGGCAAAACACCACTTCTGCAGTTTTTGGCCAAACTTTCTCTTTATGTCAGGTGGTAAATATTTTGAAGTTTTCTCATTGCATTTCCTTCTTGCTTCACAACTCAGCAGTTGCCCGGGTGAGCTGGCTCAGTTTGAGGTGGAGCAGGAGATCTTGGTGTACTGGGGATTTTGTTGAGTCAGGGAAATGTCAGGACATTTGTAAGACCACACAGGAGACAGCAGCTCTCGTGGGATACACTGATGAAGACAAGGCATAGCCAGAGCAACACCACCCACTTCTGTGCCTGCAAAAAGGAGCCTTGGTAGTGCAAGTGATGAGGAGCTCTACGAACATAGTGGACAAAAAAAGCATGGCACATGTATCAGGGTGTGGCAAGTCAGTTCATGTGGAAAAGTGCCCAGGACATCATCATGACCATATCAGCTCAAGAACGAGCTCAGGCCATGGTTATCACCCTCTCAGAAGGAGTTTATCTGTGGTAACCAGCTGGCAGAAATCTCTCTCATATATGTTTACCGGAATATATGTGGTGAAAAAGAAAGAGCTATCATAAAAACGTGCAGATGTCCATCTCTCAGGCTTCAGGAAGTGCCAGAGCTTTTCAATGATAATGGATGGCAGTAGTGAGAACAACTGTAGTGAGGTGTGACCAGGTGGAGAATCTGCTCAGCTTGGTGGCAGCAGAGCAGACCCAGACTATTAATACATGTCTCTGTGGCTGGCACCAAAGCCACAATTTTGATATTTTATTCTGTAATGAGGTGGACTACAGAGCACCAGGATTGCTGACAACAGATGGGATTCACCTTTCTCAGAGGAGGAAGAAGGTCTTTGCTCGCAAGCTAGTGGGGTTCATTGACAAAGCTTTAAACTAGATTTGTTGAGAAGGGTGATAATTACAGGCTTGGTCATGACAAGCTATGGGAACACATGCCTGTCATTCTGAGATGTGCTGGCTACACTGAAGCACACTTGAAGTCTTACAGAGATGATCTAGGGAACCTGAGTTAATAGCTGTCAAAAGAGAAACACTACTGAAATACCTCAAAAGAACTAAGAGGTGTTCTAAGAAGATGAGATTGTGAACAGCCCAGCTAAAGTACGTACACCAATGCACACAGCATGGGGCATACACAGGAGGAGCTGGAAGCCACTGTACTGCTGTAAAGTACTGCTGTATGAAAGTAGATGTAGTTGCTTTTACTGAACTCTGGTGGGACGAATGCCATGACTCAAGTGTGTCTATTGATTACTACATGCTGTTCAGAAGGGACAGGTGAGGAAGAAGGGGCAGAGGCATTGCTCTCAACATCAAGTAATGGATAGAGTATGAAGAGCTATCTCTTCACAGGAATAGCTGTGAGCAGGTTCTTATGGTGATAAAGTGAATCTTGCAGTTTGTGTCTACTAAATGTGGCCTGATCAAGGGAATCGTATTGATAGAGCCTTTTTTACTCCAGCTTATGGGCTCTCATCCTGTTAGGGGACTTCACCCACTGTGACATCTGCTGGAGAAGTAGCATGTTGAGCTGCAGGCAGTCCAGGAGATTCCAGGAGTGCATTGAGGATAACCTCTTAAGCTAGGTAATAGACAGCCCTACCAGAGGGGATGCAATACTGGACTTAATAGTCACTAATGTAGTGACATCAAGACTGGAAGTAACCTGGGCTTCAATAATGACACACAGGTGGAGTTCACATTCCTTAGAGACATAGGTCAGGCAAAGAGTAAAGTCAGGACCCTGAATTTTAGGAAAGTAAACTTACAGCACTTCAAAGATTTGGTCAATATGACACATTGGGAAACTGCCCTCGGCCCAAGGTAGAGAATAGAGCTGGAAGATCTTTAAGGGTGCTTTCCATAGAGCACAAGTGCAATCAGTCCTTAAGTGTAAGAAATCAGGAAAGGAAACAAAGAGACTGACATGGCTAATTTGAGACCTGCTGGTCAAATTAAAGGGCAAGAGGAAAATGCACAGACAGTGGAAGCAGGGAAAGATATTCTAGGAAAAGTGTAGGGATGCTGCCCAGCTAAGTAGGGATGGAGTCAGGAAGGCCAAGGCATGTCTGGAGCTGAACTTGGCAAGGCATGCAAAGAGTAATATGAAGAGCTTCTAAAAGTATGTCAACCAAAAAAGAAAGTCCAAAGAAAGTGTAACCCTTAATGAACATAGCTAACAAACTAATAACAAGAGACATTGGAGAAGAATGAGGTATTCAATCATGGTTTTGCCTCAGTCTTCTGGGGAAATCTAGTGGGATGTCCCCATCCATCACAGGGGAGTTGGAACTAGATGATCTTCAAGGTCCCTTCCAACCCAAACTATTGTATGATTGTATGTTTGTATGATTCTATGATTCTAATCTCTTCCCACACTTCTCAAGTGGATGGAATGCTATACGGGACTGAGGGAGCCAAGTCCTTCCTACTGTAAAAGAACATTTGTGACCACCTAAGGAACCTGAAGATACTCAGTTAAAGTAGTTGACAAGCCATTCTTCATGATATTTGAAAAGTCATGGCAGACAGGTGGAATCCCTAGTGATTGGAGGAAGAGAAATATCACACTAATTTTTAAAAGGACTAGAAAGGAAGACCTTGGAAACCACTGACCTGCCAATCTCACTTCTGTGCCAGGGCAGATAATGGAATAGATCCTCCTAAAATCTATGTTAAGGGAGGAGAAGGAGGTGAGTTGAGACAGCCAGCATGGCTTCATCAAGGGCAAGTTCTGCCTGACCAAACTAGTGGGCTTCTGTGATGGAGTGGCTACATCATTGGAGAAAGGAAGAGCTATAGATATCATTTATCTGGACTTCTGTAAGTCTTTTGACATGGTCCCCTCATAACACCCTTCTCTCTGAATTGGAGAAGTATGGATTTGATAGGTGGACTGTTTGTTGGATGAGGAGTCGGTTGGATGAATGCATCCAGAAGGTAGGAGTCAACAGTTCAATGTCCAGATAGAGATTAATGACAGATGGTGTCCTTCAGCGGTCCATACTGGGATCAGTACTGTTTAACATCTTTATCAATGACACACACAGTGGGATCAAGTGCACCCTCAGCAAGTTTGCAGATGACACTGAACTCAGTGGTACAGTTGATTCACTTCAGGGAAGGAACACCATCCAGAGGGACTTCAACAGGCTTGAGGAAGTGGGCCCATGAGAACCTCATGAGGTTCAACAAAGGCCAAGTGCAAGGTCCGACACCTGGGTTAGGGCAGTCTTCAGTATCAATACAGGCTGGGTGATGAAGGAGTTGGGGGTAGCCCTGGCAAGAAGGACTTGGGGATACTGGTAGATGATAAGTTGGATGTGATCCAACAGTGTACACTAGCAGCTCAGAAGGATGACTGTATCCTGGGCCACATCGAAAGGATCATAGCCAGCAGGTCAAGGGAGGTGATTCTACCCACCTACTCTGTTCTGGTGAGATCCCGCTTGGAGTTTTGCATCCAACTCTGGAGCCCTCAGTACAGGGAACACACAGACATGTTAAAGCATGTCCAGAGGAGGGCCACTATTCTATACTATAATTCTATGAACTTGTTTGCAGTTACTAGAACCTTGTATAGCTGTCATGGTACTGTCAGTATGGTGCACTGATGAGGGAAAGAGCTGAAAGACCTTTGTGGGGAGTTTAAGTTGATTTGTTCTGACATTAACCTTATAAAAGTTATAAATCTATCTTAAATGAGTTGTTTAGATCCTCTGTAATTAAAAGGGAGACATCAGTATCTCCAAAGGATACAATACATCCTCCCCTAAGATAAATATTTAAGGTAGATGGGATGAGTCCATGGAAGTGCTCATACCTCTCCATTAAGAGGAGAGGACACCAATGCATCTTCCTTAGACCAGATTCCTACTTTTAACCCAGATAAAATTATTTGCAACAAAAATTTTTAATTTTAAACAACAAAATTATTATTATTATGAAATAACACTTTTCTTAGAGACAGGGTATTAAAACCAAAACTGAAACAACTGAAATATCTAGGTACTTCCTTCTTTTCACATAACTCTGTTCTTTCCCATGTCTTTTGGAAAATTAGGTGATAGAAAATAAAATAGGGAGAATATTCAAACAAAAGCCATTGAATATATCATTTAGGGAGAAAAAAAGTATTAATACTATATGATTGTTTTTATAATTTCAGTGCTATATATTAAAGTTCTTTATAAGCAGTAACTGGAGATGTGCCATGTTCATTCTAGGGGAGGCTCTTCTGCAATTGAAGATAATTATGGAGTCTGTTTTGGGTGGATAGTTCATGTGCTGCTTTTTGTGCATTATATGATGAGGGGATAAATATTAGGTTTTCACAGAAAATCAGACTGCCTTTCATGAACATAAAATTTCACTCATTATAAAGGAACACCTCCTAGTATCTCCAGTACTGTCTGCAGAGGGACAGAAGTCTCATCCAGCTGGTGGCATATTGCACATTTTCTTGTGCAGATGAGTCATATTCCTCACTCTCCTCGGCAGAACTAAGTGCACATGAGTGAACATGAGTATGTTGAATCAGAAAGAACTTATTTTGGGACAGGAGCCACATTTACTTATTCTTTGTAGTCATTTTGAAAGCCTGGTTTTGGGACTTAATAACTGTGGAGAAGTTAGAGAGGACCACTGAGTAGTAGCACAGGATATTGGAGAGGGAGTGTTGAAACCACATACAATGATGCTGATAGAATAAGATGGATAAGCAGTAAATCTGTGCTTTTACTTTCCATGAAAAGTAATTCTTCACACTTTTATTTCAAAATAGGGAGAGTAGTCAAAAGATTAAAGAAAATCATCAGAAGGTAACAAAGTACAGAAAGATGCTTCCTGTTTTTTTTTTTAATCTGCTTGCTAATCTCAAACATATCTCCACTTCTGACAAGGGATTAATGTTAGCATTAGTTTTTACAAGTTTTATAATAAGCAGGTGAAGGAAAGGTGCTAAGACTGTGGAAACAAAGGAATATAAAATCACGTGCTGTTCCTAAGACAATTCCCACAGGAATGTTGAACATTTTTGTGGGCATGTGCAAAATTCAAATTAAATGTACCATAAAGGTATGTCATTCCCTAATGGAACGGACCTTGATGTAAAAATAGAAAGGGGGGCAAGCGTGGACAATGATTGTTTAGAGATCTCAGGCCATGTAGAAAAATTATAATTATCCTCATTTGTTTAGAAAACACCCCAAAGAAAATGTTTTCCTAAAGCTCAGCTATGACATGTCTAGAAAAGCCAGGAATCACACTTCTATTTTCAGCATTTTCTTGTCAGTTTTTTATTCCTGAAAATGTGGGTGGACATCATTTTGAGTTAGCAACTGCATTTGTCATCTTCTACTTCCTGCACTTCTCTGTGTCTTCATCAAGCATGTGAGTGTCATTTGTACTATTTCTTTCTCAACAATTTTCCTTGTAGTTTTTCTGATGTCACACCACTGAGGACTCTAATGAAATATGTAATTCTTCACTTTTACTATTGCCACTCCATGCTTTCTCCCTTACAACCTCTGAGCTCTGATATGAAGATGGAGAACACAGAAAGACTATTAAGTACTTACAGTTTCATTCAGTTTATTTTTAAGAAACAAAAATAACTGGTATCCAAAAGTGCACAGCTTCTCTCTTAGATTCAAATCCTTTCAGCTTTTTCCTGCATTTGAACCTGATAGTCCTCATTTTACTGCCAAGCACTGCCTGCTGGAAGAGATTTTGCTTATAAAGAACAGTAAAGAGTATCATAATCACAAAATCACCTGATATAGCTCGGCATATATATGCTGAAAACTGAACTTCATTACATTCACTTTAGTTCTTTTATGATTCCTATGAAAAGATGACACTAGGTATTTCCTTCCTTGTTAATTAATCTTGTATAATGCAAATAGAGAAAACAAGCGTGGTAGGAGACATTTAGATGGACAGGTGTGAGCAACTGGAATTACTTCCTCTTAAAAGAGACAAATTAGCAGTGAAGGAGTCAGTGCAGCCTGGGAGGAAAGCTAGAGGATCCTAAACAAGAGCATACCCTAAAGATCATCATACAAAGATATGTACAAAGAAATAATTGACATTTATATTCATAGAAGTAACACATGGGAATCATAGCACAGAGGACTGCTTCTTTCAGCAGTTGAACACCTTTTAATTAGAGAGCAGAGGAAAGCAAACGTACTCTGCTTTTTAAGGATGTTAAACTGGCATTAGTCAGGGTCATCAGCTTTGCCTGGCAGCAAACCTTGATCAAAAGTTGTCCTACAGGTTGCTTTCAAAGGACCAGACTCAATCTCAAATTATTTAGCCTTCATCCATTTTAGATTGACTTAGCAGAAACATTAGAATAACAAATGTTTAACTTTCAAATAGGGCAATATCAAGAAAAGAACAGTGAAATATCTGTCAAAACACACAGAAAACTTTAAACATGGATCACAAACCATTTCTACACCCTGAGATTTTGCACCTAAGAATCTATTTTTAGAAATATTTTCTCTTTTATAATTAAATAAACTAACTATTAGTCACTTCCTCTTGCTACTGTCAGGAGAATATTTTAAAACAATCCATTAATTTAATTTTCCTGGGATAGGGAGGTATTTTTAAAAAGTTTGTGCAAAAGCACGCTAACCTAATTATTGTTAATTATCAGTAGACACAATTCTGGGCTGACCTTTTGGTCTACACAGACGTCAGTATAAAAATAACTGGGTTTTATATACATTAAGAAAAAGAAACTTCTGGGATAAAGTTCATTCAACTTTCAGTAAAAAAAGGAAGAACTTCAGCACTTTGTGAGGAAATGTTGTAATCTAATCAGTGAAAAAAGTATCTCCTTTAAAAATATTCTAACATTTCCTGATTTTTGTTACTTGAAAATATACCATCATGATGATTAAGCTTTAAAGATATTTAGCCTGTGTTTTGACAGAGAACAAGAGAAAGTAGAGCATGCTATATAGCAAAGAATATTTGAAAATACTCTGTATCTTAAAGTTGTCAGGAACCAGTTAGTCATTACTTGTTAATCTGAGCAGTTTTAAAGCAAATGAAGTGACCAGAACCCAAATAAGTAAGTTACCCTTTTGTCTCCTTGACCTTTGACTCACTTGGATCAAAATTTGACAAAGATTGCAGCTGCTAAGTATATTACCACGAGATGTAGGTAGTGGCTTGTAGTCAGACTGTAAAAATAACCCCCCCACCCTAAGCACCAATACAACTTAACTTTTTCATCTGGCAAAATGATAAAGAGGGAACTGACGTCTCTTGGAATATATAAACACTCCCTCAGAGTTTAGAAGCTATGTGCTTGGTGGGGAGATTTAGCTGCTTGTCTTCATGTAACTTGATGCAAGTCATGTGTTAAGTACTCGTATGTTCAGCTGAAAAGTCAGTTGCCCTTATTCAAGGTGAGTCATATCATACCATACAGTGTTTAAAATCAGAGGTTTTTCCTCAGCAATGTGTTTGAAATCAGTTGGTGGAAAGCTCTGGAAAATATTTATTTGTAATATAAATTAAAACCACAAGATTTTGCAGAGCTGTTTGCAAGAAACAGTGAAATTTCACATGTGTTAATGAAATGCTTTGTTACTATGTTAGAAATGATGTTTTATGATCAGTATTGCTGGCTTTCCTGATTGCATTCTGTCTTTTGATATTTAATATTCTTGAAATTAGTTCTAGATTTATGTGAATTTATGAGAAATGCCATTTTTTGCAAGTTTCCTCCTATTCAGTTGCTTGTAAATGGTCTTTTCAGGAATTTGAATGGACCTTTTGCATTGTCAATATTATATTAAAAACATTTGAAACAATATAAAAATAGAGTCTAGGACAGTATGAATATTTACATTAATCTTATAGTCAAATCTGTGCATCATTGATACTACTGTCTCATAGCTAATATCTAATTTTGTTATGATACTTTCTATTCTGCTTAAGGTAAATTACTTTGACTTGAATATGAATTCCCAGACACAACTGCATCTTTATTAGAAATTTCTGCTTTAATCTTCACATTTTATATTCAGTTGCTATGAGAATGGATTGTTGACTTCTATGTGAGGTTGAATGTTTTGTTGTGAGTTCTCTTCATTGCAATTGTGTAATGGATAATTTGAATTGCATAAATTGAGATGTGTCTAGACTGCTATTTCACAGTGTTTGGCAGGAGAAAGGTGAATATTTTACAAAAACTTGGTTTAGACACAAATTATTAGTAGCCAGTTGTGTTCTAGCTGTTTACTGCTATTTCTCAGGAAAAAAAACTAGTCTGCATAACACAGAAAAAAATCCATTGGAACAGTTGTAAAAACTTAGATGGAAATATATTTTAGTGAAAGGTGTATCTCTGTCAAATTAAAGAATCTGTAGTATGTAAGTCAAGATGGAAAGTCCAACAATATCTAAAAACCCTCCTTAGACGCTTATGGGAGAGATAATTTCCATTTTTAAACTTAAGATGCTTATTTCCACACTTTAAAAAAAAATCTACTAGAATAGACAGCATTGGGGAAACAATAAGTCTGAAAGATGCGTGTTTCAGAATTTGATTTCATTGAAAATTTCTGCTTCTCAGATTTGCTACAATGTATATAGTAGTCCGATTTTTTTAATTCCCACATCCCATCTGACAGTGTCATAATGGTATTATAGTTCTGCTTCTTCCAGAATAAAGATCCTAGTCTGAACATATCTACAGATATATGAGAGATAGTCTTAGTGATTTTCACTTATAAATTCTTTGGGTTTAATGAAATCCTGACTTGAGTTTTCTTTAATGTTTCCTGTTAGCCACAATGTACCTCGATCCACTATATTCAAAAGCCTTAAATAACTTGTTACTTTTACAATTCAGTCAAGTCATCTGTCAGTTATCTTTGTGAAAAGTGCAATAATTTGTATGAAAATTTGGGAAAATAATCTTCTTATTAATGCTATCAATTTAAAGGCACAGAGTAACAGAGCTGGTACAGGAAAGCAACTAAGTAAACCTGCAGTTCAAACCAGGTGTACCTCTTCCAGCAGAAAAGCCAGATTTACATCTGTAATGAGATTTTCTCAGGCCCTAGTAAAAGTGAAAAAATGGTTTATTTCCTGGTTCCTTGTATGTGCATGTAGAGTAATCAAGGGGTAATATTTTGATGTGGGAACCACAAAGAATGACATGGTGGCAGGTGGATGGACTAGTTGACTTCTATAGGAAGGATATTTTTATGAGATTGCAAGTAGTGTTTAAGTCATTTGACTTGCAAGCTGCCAAGGAGAAATTATTAAAATACCACATGAGCTCAAATGTACAGAGATAGTAATTGTTAACAGTTTTAAAATGAATTTAGGGTTGAGCACAATGTATTAACAAACATAGATTAGTAAGAACAAAAAGGAAATGGGCAATGACATCTAAAACAGAAACCAGCAGATATTCTGTTAGCTGGAGTTCTAAAGCAAACAATAAACTTGCAAATTCTGTGGATGTGATTAATTCCTGAACAAGAATAATTGTGAATTAGGTAGCTCTTTGTTCATTTTTTTTATAAACAGTTATTAATAGAAAAAATATCAATAGGATCTTATGTTTTACGGTGTCTCAACTCTAGTATCAATGTATTTTCTTTACAACCCCTTTCACTAGAGGCCTAATCTTAAGATATATTAGCACTTACTGCTAGCAACTACTGTTTTCTGATAAGTAATTGCAGACATTTTTTTCTGACACTGAATAATCTTGAAATATAAGGTGTTACACCTTTCGAAGATAAAAATCTAGACTCACTTTAAGAAGCCTGCCTTTCTGTAAGGCAATTGTTCTTGATGAAACTACATGATAGTAGGAATGCTTCTCTAAAAGGAAAATCCAGTCACACCATCAATATGAAGTTGCTGAAACAAAGTTTTAACTCTTCAGTAGCAGCCTGTGGACTGGCACATATTTGGAAAGACAGACCTCTCGTAGGTGTCTCTTGTTAAAGGCTGCTGTCGCCACCAAGGTGCTGATGAACCTTGAGGGCTTCCTTATTAACATAGTGTAGAAACAGCCTGGTGAGCTCACATGAGTGGTGTAAACTCCTGGGTTTCCCAGAAGTGAGAGTCATGAGCATTGCAGGCTTTAAGAAAGCAGAGGTTACAGCCTCCACCTTTGGGAAAGAGAGATTTTAGGGAAGGTTCTTGCCTCAGGAATAGTGTTCAGATGAATAATAAATAAGTCAGTTTGCCCTAACACAACAACACCAAAAAAAACCCAAACAAAAAACCCACCAGATTTATGAGAAAATTTCTCCATCCTTTAGAGAACTGGAATCAAGAAGGGTAATGATTTGTAACAAGTGACTAGCATGTCAAAAGTGCATGCAACTTTTTGTATATTTGTTTTCTTCTTTGACATTGGCTGCCACTTTCTGTCTGGTTTTGACATGTTATCTTTCTGCTTCCTAACCTCATGCACTTTGTACTTTGAGCTTTGGAATGTGATTTTTGTTTGCTCTCTCCTTATATTAGGAGCTTCTCTCAGGGAGATCAATGAGTCTGTAGACACCAAGAAGTGCAAAAAAAATCAAGCCTTACAGCAAGGATATTTTTATATTGACCATTTGCACCCTGAAAAAGGAAAGGAATGGACTGTAACAGAAACTGCGGACTCCTCGCTGGGGCCATCATCGGTGCTGTGCTTGCTGTCTTTGGAGGAGTTCTGATACCACTTGGAAATAAAATTATAGACAAAACAATAAAAAAGGTAGATTTTTCTTATTTTTCAGTCTATATGGTTTATAATTATTCAATAGTCATTATTTCTAAACATTGTGTTTTTGTAATAAAATTTAAATGTAATAATTTCTAAGCATCAGTTTTTGTAATATATGCAATCCAGACTTCCCTGGGAGTAGGGAATATATTAAAACACATTAATTATATTATCATGTTTACTCATTTGCTGTCCTTTATGTTTCATAAAAGAAGCCAAAATATTGCTTTCAAGATATGTTTTCAGTAATGTAATTCAAAGTAAGCATTTTTATTTTTATGTTTTTGGTTTCTTTATTTTTCCTCATGATGATCCACTTAGTTATTTTTCTGCATTTTCTTAGTTTTGTACTGTGTGCAGTTATATTTATGTACTGCAAATAATTTAAACAAACTTCTGATGCAGAATCTGATCCTTAACTTATATGCATTCAGCTCATATTCTGTGACTATATGATCCAAGCCAGGGCTTCATCCACATGACTACAGGATCTGTTCATATACATCTCTTTTATTCAAGGAGTGTGAAGAGTAATTGAAGTAGAGTTCTGTAGACCTGGCAGACTCTTTTTTTTTTGTTTTTTTTTTTAGAAGATTTTATTTCTTTAAAATCTATTTTTTTCTCTAAAGAAAATTGAAAAATTAATTCCTTAAAAGTTCAGTGAAAAGGTTGTGTAACTGAAGGTATGAATCATGGAGTAATCTGGACTACATAATCATGGAAGCTTTGGGGTGTCCATCATGGAGACATTTAATCCCCCTGGGGTCTCTGCAGACCAGGTGGGTTCTCCTACAGTTAAAAATCTAGAAACTTAAGGTCTTTGGCAGATGACTAGTCCTCCTAATGATCTGCTGTTGTGCTAAAGACTGTGGAGATCTTGGAGATACTTATTCAAAGAACCTTTCTGGAAGACTGCCCTTAACAGCTATTGAAGTCAGTTGAGGATGTAGGTACATGAACTGTGAGGAAATGTTAAACTGTTTTTTGTGGCCTTGTCTGCCATTAAAAAAAAAAAAAAAATTGAAAAAAATGGCTTGTAAATAACATTTTTATTTTGTCAGCAAACTCAGTGTAAATTTAACTGTAGAAGAATCTTCCAATTCCTATTGAATTTTTCATGAACTTTTAAAATTTATAGAAAATAAAAAAATAATTCTCACTAGATAATGTATCACCTACCTTGCAACAAAAGAACATACTCTATATTTGCAAACAGGTTTAATGGATTGGCATAATGAGGATACAAAAGATTTTGTGGGAAATGCATAATTTAAAAAATGTGTATCTACTTATATATTTACTTTGAGTTAATCAAGAGCATTGTTTTATGTAGTTAATACATTTCAAGGAAATTACACATATTAGCAATGTTATGTTTACATCTATTTACTTATAATAGTGAACCAGCTATACAGCATGATTTGCAGATATCTACATGTGAAACTATACCTGCATGAATTCCTAAGCAGTAAAGTATTAGGTAGAGTAACGTTTTCATCAACTTCTTTATAATTTTCTGCACTGTGATTATATTTCTGATGGTTTCATTTATTTCAGGGCTGCTTTTTTATATATATGTAAAGGAGAATTCTTATCAATATTCATATAAAACATAGAAGAGTAAATTTGTAGAGACTTTTTTCCCTAAACAAAATCCTACTAGATTATTTTTTTCCTTTGCATCATTGTGACTATTTAGGGAGACCATGAGACCATGAGTCTCTAAGACAATTCTTTTTCAGAAATGATATGCCAAGATGCAAGAGCTAAAGTACATCATCAGCTCAGCAGATGCTCAAGAGGTTCTGCAGTCAAACTAGTTCTGATTTACCTGTTTTCATGAAAGGGGAAGTAAGAAAACAAAAAATTTTTATCCACTGCATTTAGATGTAAGATAAACATAGAACTGACTGCAAAAGAAAAATGTCTACTGAGTAGAGCATGTTAAAATTTTTTTTCTGAACACTTTCACTATTGGTAATGTCATATTTCAACAAAATATTTGAAGAAACAGATCAGTTTCAGTGACAATATTATTCAGTATTTCTCACAAACAAGAAATTCTAGGACAAGGAAAAAAACCCTGAGTAAATGTTATCTCAGATGGTTTTAGGACACTTCATACTATAGCAAGTTGAAGTGTCATAAATTAACTTGTAATCAAGATTTAGTCAAATCACATTATCATAAATTTATTCTCAAGCAAGTCCAGTTGAACTTCTCAGTATCTCAATAAATAGGGACAACTTTAGTTTTAAAAATCAATGCAATCAATAGTACTTACTGTTCTTGTTCTGCTAGCAGCAGAATATTGATTATACTTCCTTTAAGCAAACATCTGTGCAGTTTACAAACCCTGCTAACCTCATTTCTTTATTGCAGTCATTGAGAGATTAGACTGAGAAAACACTGCAGGACGTATTTTGTTGGAAGACTGCATGTTGTTACTGCAGGAAAGAGAAACCATCAGCAAATGTATAAACAATATCCTATGCCTGTTATCTCCTAGGAGGCAGACACTGTTCTCCACCCATTAACAGTTCATGGGTGGACAGCCCAAACAAAGTTCATGTATCAGATAACACCAAGATGTCACCTCTTCATGTGTTCCCACTTATTAACATACATCTGTGCTTCAACACAAAACTCATTATTATCTTCTCTAACCTTAGACTATTCTACCTGTTCCTCAGGTATTTTTGTGATAAGCTGTTTCTACTCCTGCCTCCAGTAGGCTTAAAGAATTTTAATATTACATAAGTTTTCTGGATCTTCTTAGAGGCTCTTTAAAGAAACTGTCACTTGAAGAGCACACTAAAAATGACACCATCAGTAACATCTTAGCAGGTATCCATTGAATGAGATTATTTCTAAGCTACTGGAGCTCTGGTACTAATCAGCGAAAGGAAACTTGTCCTTTAAAGGGTGTTTTTGAGTTCAGCAACAAAGGGCAAAAAAACTAGTTTCCCCAAACACTGATTCTGCCCAGAGGGAAGAGATCCTTTCCATAAAGACCATAGGGGTTTAGAAAACTGTCCTTGGTAAGTTGGGAGTGAAGTATCGAAATTTTAGAGTTTTTTACCAAAACAATTTGTTTGATGTTATCAAAATACACCTTTTAAATGACTCCATATTATGATGTCTAACATTAAAAAAACAAAAACAAACAAATCAAAAAACAAGAGGAAAGGTGAATTCAAAACAACAAATCAGAAAGCTTGCATCCAATATTGTTGAATGGAGATATTGAAACTAAACTATTTACCTAGGTAAAATTCCCCTTATTTCTTTTGTTATAAAAATTTTCTTTTTTTCAGCTGATCAGCATTTTTTTCCAGCTAGGTCTAACCACTAAAGCCATTAGTAGCTGATTCATTTGCCCGGAAAATCTTTATCACCACTTCTTTAACAGCTTTTCCTTTCTACGTGAGTACCTGAGGTCAGGAGGTTAACAGAAACCAGATAATGTTACTACAGAATGGTGTACGATTTGCAGCAATAACCCAGTGCTGCACTCTTTCTGTAGAGTCCTCAGGGTTAGTCTCTGTTTTTATAGAAATGAAGCTATCATTTTTAGCTGTTATTATGTTTAGCCATCTGTCTCTCTACTTATCTGTTACCTATGATTGGCCAGATTACGCCTCCTAAGCTACTGGGGGCATAGAAAACACTTCAAATTTAAAATTGCTTATGTTATTGACATGTCATATCTTTGTTTAAACCAATGAAGCTAAAGCAACTACTGGTTCTCAGTAGAACATAAGGGATCTAATCACACTATTTGCAGCATTATCAATGATAAACATGATTGGCTCCCATAATTTTTTAAGAGCAAGGACTAAAATGGGACTAAAGTTTTTGATCCAACAAGGCCTGACTAGAAAAGCTTATAATAAGCAATTAATTATCACTTAATAATAAATAGCTAATTGTACTTTCATCTTCAAAATGGAATGAAATTATTTGCTTTCCTGGAATTTAACTTATTCAGTTTTACAGAATCGTATCGTTTAATTCCTTCAGTTTACGTATGCAGTCCAACACATACAACACACAGAGATAAACTAGTAATAATTTTGTTACAGTGTAAAATATTCAGGGTTACTCTGGGTTGCCAGAAAATTTCATCTTTTGTCCAACTGGCTAGGTAATTTTTCCAAGACAGAAACTTTGGTTTATATTTTTTATTTCTTCATTGGAAGTCATGATGGCTTAATTCAGCATAAATCAACAAAGTACAGCAAACTCCTTTTGCTGATTGCTTGGCATTTCTTGAATTTATGTATTGACAGTTGACCTACTGCAAGTGGAGGAAAAATTGTGTCAGAAACAAAAAGGGGTTAAAGTTCCCATTGATGTCACTCAGCCTTGCACATCTAGGTCAAGAGATATCTTGGCTGTGCAGCAGTTACATGTTGCATAGCTACATTTGCTAATAATAGTTGACTATGGGATAAGAGATAAGGGTTGATGTAGGTTGACTAGGGAAATGGGAAGGGTTTCAAATCATTAAATGCAAATCAGTACTTTTCCAAATTCCCTTACATCTCATATCACAAAGCATGACAGTGTTACTAGGGGAATACACAAGTGACCACTATAGAAAGGGGTAATATTTAAGGCTGACCTCACCAGTGATCAGACAGCCGAAATCCAAGGACTTCTTGATGGGAGGATATTGATTTTATTAAATGAAGGCATACATAAAGACAGAGTTCTAAGATTTATTCTGCTTTACCAAGGTTTTCTTCACCTCACAAAAACACTGGAGGCTATCTGGAGGCATACTGCCCTTTTAATTTCTTGGATTCTAGTTAATATTAATTAACTAATAAATATTGCACCACTCTAATAAAAATAATATTTTGTATGTTGGAGCCAGGCAGCCTAGATTTTTATTCCTATTGAAAAAACTTTTATAAATTTTTGCCAACAAGGGGAAAGACTACATTACCCCAGGGTTTGGGCACAATCATATAGGAAGAGACTTGATACAGACCAGGAAAAGCAGGTGTTCACCTGGCAATACAGGAACTATACCTCCAAACTCTTCTCGCTGTACAGTCCCAGAGACTGAATATACATTTGTGACATTATAGCTGAGTGCCACAGGCATTTGTTACTCTAGAGTGATTTCTGATGTCTTGTCTTATCTTTATAGAAGTATTTTGCTCTCATTCCCTAGACCTGGGAAACTTTCCAAACAAAATGTTATCATAACTACAGAGATTTCTTAGAATGTCTCAGTTTTGGTATCAAGGGTTTTCTGACAAAAAATAGTCCTACAAGGACAATTATTTGCTTTCTCTAGGTGCAAAATTTCTTAGTTTTGAGTAATGCTCAGAGACAGCTCTCTTTTCCTCACCTGAGCTGTTTGCAAATGTATGCAAAGTAGTATATGGGTTCTAAAAACTGCCAGGTGTCATTCAGTCATTCAAAAATTTTCTTTTTACAAATAATCAAGGCATTTGGCAAGTATTTGGGAACTAAAGCAATGACTCACCACAGCAGTAGGAAAGTTAGTAGCTACAGTACCACTTATATGATATCTGTTGTCACTTATTTTAGAGAACTCACTTCTGCTCTCACTGAGCAGGAATGTCAGGCTGCCATCAAATTTCAGCCAAAAATATGTGCTGTATGCCTCCTACTGATGATAATATAGCTTTTCTTCTCTGTTTATTTCAGAATTTTATACAATCATCTGGAAAGTAAATGCAGCTTGTCAGTCATTTTTTTTTGTGGTTAATTTCAGCTTTGATTTTTGTTGTTTTAGGAAGCTGTCATTGCAAATGGTACCATCGCTTTTCAAAACTGGATTGTGCCAGGAAGTTCTGTTTATAGGCAATTTTGGATTTTCAATGTGCAAAATCCTTCGGAAGTATTAGAGTCTGGAGCACGTCCAGTACTTGAACAAAGAGGACCTTACACATACAGGTAAGTAAAGCCTCTGAATATCTAACATGTCTTATCAGAAGTTTTTTTAAAGTCAGAGAAAGCTCTGTCTGTTTAAAATTTGATTCTGAAATTCTAATGTTATATTATAGTCAGACTTGACAAAAATGTCTAAGTTGCAGCTGTGCACAGCAATCAGAAACACTTTCCAAATTGAGTGTCATATTGGGAAAACATATATAGAAATAGATAATTGGGAAATTGGGCGTAAAGCTATTTGCTCTTGTGAAAAACAATTGCTTATTAAGAAGGAGTTTGCCACAACTCCACACAGGCATGGTTGCATTTATTGCTGTTCCATTTTTGCCAACTTTTAACATAGAAGGAAATCCACCAGATGCCCTAAGCCCAAGAGCTTATCTTATTATGCATGTATCACTCAAATTTATTTTAATAATATGCTTTATTTCTTTTATGACATTTTTAATTTATAGCTTTTTCTTTTCCAGTTTTTCCACTGGAAAGCATTCATTCTTCTGAATGTCCTGGGTAGGGCCTCAATGCAGCAGCCCATCCTCATTCAGGGATGTTTTTAATAATTTTCTTAATTTAAAATGTGATGATGATGTAGTTACTTCCTAAGTGATTAAGCCCAATACCCAGCCATCATTTACACCCTTGTTATGAAATAGCTTTCCTAAAGATATTTATTTTTTTGACATCATTTGGGATGGGGTTTTTTAAACTGTTCTAATGACATTTAATCATGAGAAAGCTTAGAAAGAAATTATAGAAGACATAATTAATATAAAACAAAATACAAAGAGATACAAGATCCATTACTGAAATAAAAATTAAAGAGGTATTTTTGTTTTCATTTTAGTATGAAGAAGAAAAAATCTCATTAGGCACTAAGGATATATTTCCAATAGAAAAAATATTTTACAGAAAAATGATATTTATTCATGTGTAAAATCTAGAATCCCTTCAGGTCTTATAAAATGTTCAGCATTCATAAACAAAAATGTTAATCAACTTTTAAAAAAATCTTCACTTAGGCATGATTATGTGTTGTCTTGAAAATCAAATGTTAAAATTTTTATTTTGAATTTCAAGGGTGCGGTATTTACCCAAAGAAAATATCACAGAAAACCCTGATGGCACAATATCCTACATGTTGCCTAATGTTGCTCGCTTTGAACCTGATATGTCAGTTGGGACAGAAAATGATACCATCACGTGCCTGAACCTCGCTGTTGTTGTAAGTAAAGAATGTTCATGTTCATTGGGCATTGGAACAGGCTGCCCAGGGAGGTAGTTGACTTGCCTTCCCTGAAGGTGTTTAAGGCATGGGTGGACAAGGTGCTGAGGGGCATGGTTTAGTGTTTGATAGGAATGGTTGGACTCGATGATCTGGTGAGTCTCTTCCAACCTGGTTGTTCTGTGATTCTATGATTCTATGAAATATTAAGATACTGGAGGATTGAATAATACTGAAACTGCCACAGGCTAGATTTCCTCTGTATGAATGCAAAATGACATGAGTGTCAATTACACTGAGGATATCTGTATTACTGACTTTAAAGAAAAAGAAATCTTAGAAATTATTTCACATATATTAAGGTTTCCTTCTATTCCCAGGGCAAAGGAAATGGCAAAGAAAAATTTGCCTTAATGGCAAAGGAAAATTGACTTGTTCCTGTCAATGGAAGTAAAGTCTTCAGTTTGGATGGGATGTATTAAAACTCATCCTTTTAGTCAATTTTAGTGTGGGAATGAATCAAGTATGTGGACAGATTCCCTTTCTGTGCAAGCTACAGCATGAACAGTACAAGACAGATTTGCCATACTCTTTCCATAATATCCTCAGTCCTGCTTTGCAAGAGGGGCTGTATTAAATCCCACCCTAGGTGTACGCATAGTCTCACTGCCCCAGCTGCTTGTCCTCCACTGTGCCCCTCGGCATCACTGCAATGGAATGCCTTGAGCTTCCCTGTTGAACTGAGACCTTAGTCCTTCAAAGAAAAGCACAGGCGTCGCCACCTACAATAGCGCCTTTTCAGTCTAGGTGTTCATGCATTGTCTCAGGCTGAGAATATTTGCCCTTCACAGTTGTTCTTCCATTTTCGTATTCATATTCACCCCTGGTTGTATTGTATGATTATCTTGCACGAACTCTGTGGTGTCTCTCTGTGAGTGTTTATGATGTCTGTGAGAAGGTGGATGCTAGAGGCAGAGAAATACTTGGTTTTAACACAGTATAGAATCATAGAATCAGTCACAGAATCACAGAAAAGCCCATGTTGGAAGGGACTTCAAAGATCATCTGATCAAGACTTTTCCGAGAAAAAAGGCCTAGATAAAGTTTTCTAACACCCAGTTCAATTGCACTTTGAAAACCTCCAGAGATGGAGACTCTGCTGCAGTTCAGTGCTTATTTTCACTGTAAAAAATTCTTTCTTCTATCAAGATGAATATTTTCCTGGTGTAACTTGTACCTCTTGCTGTTGTCTTCACCATGTAATTCCTTGTGAAGAAATAGCCTCTATCTTCTTTGTAGCAGCCCTTTAAGCACTGGAATATTGTGATGAGTTGCCCCAAGCTTTCTTTAATTTAGGGAAAAATGTCCTAATAAATAAAGGCAAATAACCTTATTCAGACCAAATATGTTCTGCCTGTGTCCTAATGTAAGACAGCATCTCTCTTTGAAAAACTGTTCTTGATTCCTGTACTCAGAGTCCTTTATGTCACAGTATTAGCCAATAGTGCTCAGCTGCCACTCTTTGAACCATGTAGCTCTTTAGTCTCAAGCATAGGCTTATGCCTGGAAGAAGCCACATCAGGGAAGATAGGAATATATGATCCAATCCCATTTTGCTGTGAAGAAAGAAAGTGCTCTAAGCCCAAATTCCCAGAGAAGCTCTGACTATCTCATTTGACGTCACTGACTTCAATCCATTAGAGCCGACCTTCTATACAGTAAACTTGTCAAAATACTCACTGAGAATTCAGAGGAATATTTTTCACACTTTCTTAACCTAAGGGGATTGAATCCACAACTCATATATATCATAGTCTTGTCATACCCATGCTTTCTACTTCAAGTTCAGACAAAAGTAAAAGATTCATAATGGTGAGGGAGAAGAAATGATACCAAAAGAGACTCTTCCATTGCTATCCCCATAATGCTGAGTACTAATAGATGGCTCACTAAAAGGCTTCGGCTTAGCATGTGCTCCAAGAGAATTACCTATTTTATACAGATTTATAATTTCTGTCTGCTTTCCACAAGCCATTCATAGTCTTTATGGTCTTGACTCTAGGAATGTTCATTACAATTACTGTTGGTAAATCTACATTATTCTTCAGCATATTAAGAAAATCTTCCCATTATTTAGAATTAAAACGGTTCAGAGAGCTGGACTTGTCTTGCAAATATATATTCTTTCTAAGTAAAGAAATAATGAAGATTTAGCAGCTTAGTCAGTTTTATGCAGGATACAGTTGTATTGCTGCTAGCATAAGAACAAATCTAAACCACTAATCTAAGCCAATAAGTAACAAGGCTTGTTTTTTATAGTTTGAGTCTGGTGTATGTGTCATATGGAGATAACAGAAAAGAAGCAGAAACATGAAAGTGAAACCCCTATTATACAGATAGGGGTTTATTTCTAGGAGGTATTCAGGAGCTGCCTGTCCATGGTCCTGGGCAACTGGCTCTCGGTGGTCCTGCTTAAGTGGTGAGGTTGGATCAGATGACCTCCAAAGGTCCCTTTCAGCCTCAAGTGTTCTGTAATTCTTTGATAAGGAGTGATCTAGTGAACTCACATAAGCAGTAAAGACAAATTATCAGCTGTTGTGTAAGTTGTGCCCAGTAATTCTATTAAGGAGTTTCAGTTTTAAGCAGAAACTTAACTTACAGTGAGCTACAACTCTAGAAACCAGCTTTGCCAAAGATTTCTTGGAGTTAGCCTCTGTGGTTTTGACTCAAAGTGTATGGAGCATTATACGTTAAACACTAACTTCATTGTTCTTTTAGGCTGCACCTGCCGTGTATACAAATAATTTTATACGACTATTATTAAACACTTGGATAAAATCTTCTAAGTCACAAATGCTGCAGAACAGAACAGTGAAAGAAATACTGTGGGGATACAAAGATCCCTTCTTAAACAAGATCCCTTTCCCTTTGGACCCTGTTTTGGGAGTCTTCTACCCGGTAAGTGAAACCAATGAGGAGGCAAAGCCTTTAGTTGTTATTCTGTGAATAAGAATTACGGCATTTACTGTGAGGAAGAAAAGTCTGACAACCATCTGGTTCAATATTTCTAAGTTATTCCTTCTTCTTGTGTCTGTTACAGTATAACGGGACATTAGACGGACTTTACAAAGTCTATACTGGGAAAGAAGATATTAAAAAAACAGCGATAATTGAAAGTTATAAAAACAAAAGGTATAACATTGTACAACAAGCATACATATTTTCAATGCATGGCTTTTAAGGCTTCATTCAGTAAGGAATGAAGGAAAACATAAAAGGAAAATCTTCAGCAATTCACTGGAGTACTGCATTCACACTCTGTTTAGCAAAACCACCTCTCAGCTATTAATGATTCCATTAAGAGCTTGGATTTAAGACAGTTATTGATTCTTTGAAACAGTCACTTCTGTTTTGCAGACTTAAGTAGCTAGATCCCTTTTATGCTATTCTAATGCATCATATAGTTTATCTGAATAAATGAATGAGCATCTTTGTGCTCTGACTTTTCTAATGGATCAGGCTTATACTGGGGCAATATAACAATACAGATGAAATGGATTACGTTGTATGATATACTACATACAGCATGATTTCTTTTTTATCTTAAAGGAATCTTTCATACTGGGAAGGTCACTGTGATTTGGTTAATGGCACAGGTAAGGCTCCTAAAGCTTTTAAAACTTCAATACATATTTTGTTACTGCAAAGGAATAATAAGAATAAATAGTTAAGTTAATTTCCCTGGGCTTTGACAGTTCTATATTCTGAATGCTAAATGCCTGTATAAATATGAATATACACATACTACAAATACTATGCATGTATGTTTCGTAATATGTATCTATTATATGTTATTGTACATTATTTTACGTATACATGAACACATACTTGCTTCAGCCAGAGGAGACGTGGAAAATGGAAGAAAAGAATCCAGCTCTGTATTCCTAATAATTTTCTTCATGGTTCAATATATCTAAAATTCCTTTTCATTGCTCTAGTGGTTGAAAATTATCTCTGCACTCTCATAATATACATATATTTACAGTGATGAAAAATGAACCAGAACAGATAGAATTTTTTTTTTACTGAGATATGAAAAGAAAGTGACAAAGGAAAAGACCGTCAGGAAGGTGACTTGGAGGCCACTAGCAAGTGAAAAAGGATGATGAAGAGAAGTTGTTTGGGATGAATAAACAAGCGAGGAATATTTTTTACTTTTGAAATGTATATGAAAACAATTGACTTGTTTAAGATACATTTGTTCAAGATTATATTCTTGTCTTCTTGATGAGTGTAAGTAACAACAATCTGATGAGCTGAGGTTGGCAGATGTCATGGTGGAGGCTTTTGCAAAGAACTTTAGGCCTTTAGTGAGTGAGCATTAAAACAAGTAGGTTTCGGGGCAGGTTTTTTTTTCTTTTCTATCATTCCTTAACTGGCATAGATAATTTTCCTTACAATCAAAAGCACATGAGAATGTATATTGAAGTATTTCAAATACATCACAACAATACGACTATCCAAAAACCTGTGAATCAAAAAGGATTAGATCTTTTTTAAACTATGTAATTGATTTTATAACAGGCAGTATTTTCTTATGTTCTGGAACGTATCTGCTTTCTTTCAGAGCCTGAGTTTTTTTCCTGGGGTCAGGTTTTACTTTTTCTTCTTTGACAGCTGATGAAATATATGTACTCAGCTAACTAGACTAACTGCACCAGTACAGTGAAAATGTAAAGTTTTTCCTTGTTAGCAAAGTTTATCACCCAGTCTACAAGAGCATTAATTCTGCTTGCTAAGAAGAGACAACATGTTTAGAGAAGCAGCAGGTTTAAAAAGTCTTGGAATTGTGAGAATTCCTTCTTATCTTGTAGACTTTCACACCAAAGTGCAGCGTCTATAGAGTAAGTCAGTATCTAGATGAAATGATTAAGCAGTATTCTTGTATGGTGCTTGAAATAAGTCCATACTTGCAAACTCTCCAAGACTGCCAAGGTTTAGAAATAGAGCGTGTATCTAGGATGATCTTGGATATTATTTAAGAAAAAGATTCTCCTGTGGGCATTGAGCAAATGGCAGTATGTAATTTAGCTTCCTCGTCTCTTGCCAACTAGACTCAAAGATATCACAGAGGTTTTCAATCCCTTGGTTGTGAGAGCTGACTAATAAATTAAACAGAAATTGTGACAAGAGGTAACCAATATACTGATTAGATTTGTTATACTGCTCAGTTTGGGAAAATGGTAGACAGTCCTCTTACTTAACCCTGAATGCTTACAATACAGAAATATACATCTGAACTGACTGATTTGTTTTTATAGTGAATGGAAAGACATCCCCAAAGTGTTACTCCTCCAACCTATTCTGCATGTTTACCATGCGTGAGATGAATTGTGTCCTAGAAGGGCTTCCTTCTCTCCATTAGCTATAGAGAGGATAACAGTTTACAAAGAAAAGATCCACCTGAGTAGTTGTCCATGAAAAAAGTTCGGCACCAATTAGTAAATAGGGAGCTTTCAAGCCTAAAGCTTAGTTTCTTGTAAGCACTGAGCAGCATAACTGATGGTGAATCGAGTACATCTAGAAAGTTTTAGGTGTTTAGACTGCATAAACCTTGAAGCAATGACAACAAATATTTGGGTTCATATTAAGCAGGATTTGGTTTGTATCCTCTGCTTCTGGCTCACTTTCAAAAAGTATACAATCTTATCTGTGAAGTACCTTTTACTGTGCAATAACTTACATAAATATTTTCCCGATAAATGAGTCATTTTGTTTACATTTTCTACAGTTTTATGGGAAAGTGACAGACATGTACAGGCCTGAAATTAAATCTTCTGAGTGAAATTGCTTTCAAGTTCTTATTTTACTTTATTCACAGATGGGGCATCATTCCCACCATTTGTTAAGAAAGATCAGGTGCTACGCTTCTTCTCCTCTGATATTTGCAGGTAGGCTGGTCCCTTCCTCCTGTGTGCACATACCTGTTTGTGCCAACGGAATGCTCTTTTGTTTCAGAGGGAAATTGCAGGGGCTCTGCTTGGGATCAGGTCACCTAGGCATTCAATTATAAGCATTTAATATAAACAACTTCAACAACTTCTAAGCTCAGGACTTAGCCTATAACCTTCCTTATTTGGTCAGAGAATGCAATAGGTACAGCAAGGACAAGTTAGACCCATCTTTGGCATTTCTGCAGAACGCCATCTATGCAGAACAGGATACTCAAAATTGTTTTCTCACAGGATATTTTTACATATTTTCTTTTTATGTATTTGCAAACAAACAAGCCTGCTTAATACATCACATGCTGACGGCTTTTCAGCCTGCTGCTTCTGCTGTGCATATTCTGTGAGTTCTCCAGTGGGACTGCTGAAAGCAATGGTAAAAGATTAAGAGTGCATCACAGTGTGTTTACTTTGGGAGGTTCAACCTCTTTATTTTGCTCCCTGGAAACAGCTGTTTCCTTTTAACTATGTTTAATGTGAGCCATTTGCTTTAAAGACTGTTGTTGTGTTTCCAAACTGGAAAGCATTTCACAAGTGATGGAAAAGAGGATTCTATACAGAGGAGACATTATAAAATTCTTTGGATTGCACAGTTTGAGAGATCCCTGTGGTCATTTAATTCTATTAATCAGCAGTGGAGAAGGACAGTAGTAATTGCCCAAAGGTCATGCTGAAACAGTTATAGAAAAAGGTTTTTGTCCATATTGCAAAACCCAGAACCCTGGGTTTGTTTGGCTGCAATACAAAATTATTGCTGCCCTGGTTACATTACTGTGTAACAACCATATCCCCATATCAGTTGATAACATATCAGCAAAAATAAGCTTAAGTGGCATTCTACAATACAATAAGTTTATATGGAGGGTGTTAAATACATCACAAAGCCCAAACTAGTATCATCAGGTCAGCAACATCCTATAACAGTGCTGATTTATATTAAAAAGTAACTCTACCATAATTCAAATCTTTCAAATATTTTAGAATAATAGTCAATACAGAAATGTGTGGTGAAAAGAGCTGTTAATTAACTTTTTTAGTTTTGTATGCACTGTTTATTATTAGAATTGGTATTTTTGTCTGGAATATTTTTGTATTGTCATGCTCGCCTCTGAGCTTGTACATCCTTTCATGAAAGCGTGGAAAATTCCCCATTACAGATTAATAGCCCCACAAACTTCTGAAGGGAACTTGGACTTTGGCTCTCTGAGGTACTTGTTTCTTTTAAGAGAGACAGTTGAAAGATCCTTAAGAAGACTTGCAATCCAAATAACCAAAACATGTTTGTCCTCTTTTATATTTAGATCGATCTATGGAGTTTTTCAGGGCAAGAAGAATGTGAAAGGAATCCAGCTCTATCGTTTCACAGTTCCACGTGAGGCATTTGCATCGCCTGCTGAAGTCGGAGATAATTATTGCTTTTGTAAAGATCAAGAGATATCACAGAACTGCACATTAGCTGGAGTCCTAGACATCAGTGCCTGCAAAGCAGGTATAGTAGTGACACGGTTCTGCCTAACAGGCCATTTAAGGAGCCAGGATGTTTGTGTTTGTCTGTAAATTCTTCTACAAATTTCCTTTGACACCTTTCACTTTCCTGTAGCCTCATTTCCCAAAATGAGCTCTTACAGTATTTCTGTGTTTTGCATAGTGCCATGCAAAATCGCACTACAGGGGGAGTAGGTCTATAAACATTATTATGAGGATTGTGTGTCTGTTTACAAAATTATGCTTATATGGAAAATGGCCTCAGAAGATGAGCACTGAAACAAGGCTTAATGATTCAAGTGAGTTTGTTTCTTCAAATAGGAAGACCAGTATTTATCTCTCTTCCGCATTTTCTTCATGCAAGTGAATCTATACAGAATGATGTTGAAGGCCTGAGCCCAAATGAGGAGGAACATGACACGTTTCTAGATGTAGAGCCTGTAAGTTCAAATATTTAATAATTATAACTCAGGGAACTTGCAATGTTTAAATATTAATGTAGGAGTGTGGGCCTTTTACCAGAGAGTTCTTTTATTCCCTCTATACTTAATATATTTTTTTCTATAGCTAACTATTTCTGCATAATTAGTATATCAATTGAAATTAAACAAATATAGATCGGTTTATTTCCAACAAAATTGCTGTGTGAAAATGCTAGTCTTAAACAGATCTAATATAGTCTTTGTGACTGAGATTTTTCAACGAAGCTCCCAAAAGGAATTTATTTCTGACAGGTCTTATTTTGATTGCCCCCAATTTTGTCTCTACTTCTGTTTCACTTATTCAGATTCTTAAAGTATATTTACCAAATTTTTCTCAATTGTGTGAGGAATTCTAAAATGTCAAAATTTTATTTTCTTCTGACTGTGGATGAAGATGTAAAATTCAGGATTTTCCACTGAAATATTTTTAGTTGCATAATTTCATGGTTAAGCTATGTAACTTCAATGAGGAGTTCTAAAGTACAAACTTTGTTTTACCTGGTTTGAAATAGAGACATCAAATAGAATTTCTTGAATCTGATGAAATTTTCAAAAATCACACCCTGATTTGTTTTTGTGGAGGACAGAGGGGAAAAGAAGATAAAGAAATGATCTAACCTTAGTTTTGGTATGTTTGTTTTGATATGAAATATTTTGGTTAGGCCCTATGCAAGTTAAATATCCTTCTTCCTTAAAAATAAAACTTAGCTGATTTCTGCTGACAAAAAAACCCAAACAAACCACAAAATCCAAACCATAATTTTATGTGAGACATTTCCTGACTGATTCAGTTTTTTAAATCTTTTTTAGCCTTCAATTTTGATTCCAAATAAAAAAGTAACTGTGTTAAAGCCAAAAAATCAGAACTCTTGTAGAAATGAGAGACCCTTAGAAACATTAAAATTTCATAAAAATTGAATCCTTAAAAAAAAGGGTAAAATAATACCAAAATATTATTTAGGATTTTTTTTGATGGAGGCCATAATCTAGGTTTAGGCACCCATTTCATTAATATAAATTAATAAGAAGGTTTTTTTTCTGCTTTTAGATCACTGGTTTTACACTACGATTTGCGAAAAGGCTGCAAGTAAACCTCCTTGTGAAGCCTGCAGCAAAAATTGAGTAGGTACAACCTCATTCCCTCTCCTCTACTCTTGTGAGACCTCACCTGGAGTACTGCATTCACTTGAGTCCTCAGCACAGGAAGGACATGGATCTGTTAGAGTGAGTCCAGAGGAGAGCCATGAAAACGAGCAGAGGGCTGGACCACCTCCCTTATGAGGACAGGCTAAGAGAGTTGGGCTTGTTTAGCCTAGAGAAGAGAAGGCTCTGCAGAGACCTAATAGAAGCCTTCTAGAATATAAAGGGAGCCTACAGGAAAGCTGGGGAAGGGCTTTTTACCAGGGAGTGTGGTGACAGGATGAAGGAAAACAGTTTTAAGCTGAAAGAGAGTAGATTAGCTATCAGGAATATATTTTTTTTACCTTAACAGTGGTGAGGCACTGGAACAGATTGCGCAGAGATGCCCCATTCCTGGAGGTGTTCAAACCCAGGCTGGATGAGGCTTTGAGCAGCCTGATCTAGTGGAAGGCGCTCCTGCCTATGGCAGAATGGTGAGATCTAGATGATCTTTAAGGTCTCTTCCAACCTGAACCATTCTATGATTTTACAATTATTTTTTTAAGATCTTTTTTCAAGAGGACTGATTGATCTGTGTGATTGTCATTAGAATTGACTGGGAAAATAAGTAATAAAAAAAAAATTCCCAAAACTTTTTCATCTTTCTTGCAAAAATTTCAGTAATGACTTTTCAGAGACCATGAATTTCAGCAAAAGACAAACCTTGAGCAAGCAACTGTCTGGGTACTTTAACACACATTTTATTTCCCCACAGAAGACCATGAGGCAACATATTTTTAAAAATAACATTCTTACAAAACCCAAATGGGGACCATAAGATTGAACAAGAAAGCAAAATGTATTTTCTGTAATCAATCCAATGAAAGACAGAACTTATGTGTGCTCTGTTACTAGGTGGGTTTTATCACAAGGGCTGACAGTTCTCTAGCTGTTTCTTTTCTCTTCATTGGCTCAAATTTGCTGGTACAGCGATGCATTTTGGGATTCTGTATATCTGGCAGATGGACATCGCATGGATCTTCAGACAATCCCACTTTCCTTCTTTCTAACTACCCACATATGGAAGACCAGATAGAAAGAGATGGTTGCCTGATACTAAAAAAGACTGTTATTAATTTTACATTTTTTTGTTTTCAGTCCAAAACTGTACTAAAAAAGTTACATCTGGGAGGTAGAAATGTTGTAAGAGGAAAAGAAAATTTTTTAAGTAAAGACTGAGTTTATGTACCAAACTAAAGGTAAAATGCTGTACTTACTTTTTCTCATTTCAGAGCTTTATCAAAAGTGAAGAAACCTTATATTTTTCCTATTCTTTGGCTAAATGAGGTTAGTGTATTTTCTGTCTATTAATTTTCACTGTTTAAAAAAAAACCAAACACAAACAAAACCAAAACCTACAACCTAGATTTTTCAGTCTCAATGTCCTGAAATTGGGCAATAAAATTCATGATGTCATGTGCTCATGCCAGGAGTATATTCAGCAAATCAGGGCTTGCATACTTCCTTTTCAATGACATTTTTCTTGTATTGTTTCAGTCTGCTGTCATTGGGGATGAGAAAGCAGAAATGTTCAGAAGTAAAGTTACTGGTCGGATCCAGTTTCTGGGTGTGCTGCAGATGGTGTTAATGGTTGCAGGTGCTGTGATGTTCCTCGCATTCATGGGTTCCTATTTCGTATGCACATCAAAGAAACTAAAATAAGTAAGTAAGCAATAATGGCTCAGTTCTCAGCTGTAACCTTTTCTCAGGGTTTCAGAGGCATTACCTATTTAATTGTTTTTATTTTTTAAGTGGTAGTAAATTCAGCAGTTGTTCTGGGGGAATGAAACATTTAGCTAATGTTTTCAAATTCTCTTCCCAGCCTTCATCTTTCAGGATGCTCTTAGTGTACCCCAGAGAGGGTATTGGAAACTATATCAAAACATCTTTTTTTTTTTTATTCCAAAACACAACATGATTGTAGTGAGTTCATGAGTGTAGATATTTTATCCAAGATTGCTAAGCTGCTCAGAATTGCCCTCTAGTACTTCTTCAGGACAGAGACTCCTAGGCTCTTCCAGGACCTACCCCTGTTTGAGATTCAATGAATCCACTGTAAATAACATTTTTTTAGCACTGAGTAGAGTTTTTCACTTCTTTCTCTCAGTTGTGCATTGTTGTCATGTTAGTCTAAACATCTCCAGAGTGTACCTAGCCCACTAAAACTAAATATGATACCATCATAGGTAGAATAACCAAGTAGAATTAATGCATTGACATCCAGGGAAACAAACAAATTTTTGGAGCAATTTAAAAGAAATGTACAGTCATAAATGCTATGGTGAAAATTATGCTGTATTAAAAAGACATATTTAAAAAGACTTACCTCATCACATGCTGAATTCTGATCTTATTTCATTACAGGTAACATAAGAGTTCAGAGGTAGGCACTGTTTAATTGAAACCTCAGCCAAGAAGCATGTTAAAATTTGGAGACAAAAAGTATGATTCAAGGCACAATCAGTCCACATGCTATGAAATTCCATATGCTTTTCCGTTTTTAGAAGACCAACTCATTAAACCAAATAAACTGATGTTTCATAAGGTTCACACTACTGGTATCACTAAAGCAGCCACCATGGAGACTGCTTTCGAATGCCTTTTGTTATTGGAACCTTGTTACAAATTTTAAACGACATTCAAGCAGACTGAAGAGGTGCAGTTGGATCTTAGTCCACCTTCTGCCATTTATGCAACTTACAACTTTTTTTCCTCTGGGATTTGTAAGACAATGAAAAGCTTTTTACTGAAGTTCTGTCTCTGAGCACAGGCTGGGAATGATAACTCCTTTGAGCTCATGCTGTGCTCTAGATGCTCTCATTGCAACATTTTCTTCTGTTCCTTGGAGGAATGGAAGCTGCTGCAATATAATTGCTCTCTGTTTTCTATTCAGGGATGTGAATTGCATTGAATGTGAAGTTTATTATGTAAAGTTACTAACTGTAATACATGGAGTTAATAAAAGACTTACTAAAATATGTGGTTTATTCCTTTTATATGGAGATGGCTCAGAGTCTTTCTTATATTGATGGAGCCCATCAACATTTGGCTCCACAGCTGATTAGAAATCTAAGCTGCTCCCAACCCCCCAGCCTGCTTTACTGCTTTTACTGTTGCCTCCTGTGTCCTTTTTTTATTTTTTTTTCCTGTCTATTGCTTGAACAACAGCCTGTGCTCTGTCCTGATCCCACTTCGCCCCCTCTTAGGGAATGATCTCATACCTCACTTTCGGAGTCAAGCAAAATTATTTCAGGCACAGCAAGGACTCAGATAATTTTGATCAAACATCAGATAGTTCCATTTCCTTGCTACAGAAGAACATAAATTAAAACAGGTTGCCTCAATTCTTCATGATAAACCATCTGCCACAAGGAAATTTGTGTAACCATTTGTTTAATGAGGTGCATCAGCCTGTAGACAGGTAGCAAACACTGCCACCTGCATAAATGCTTTAGTTTTACATTTAATCTGAATGCCATATCTTAGAAATGAGAGTCAATGAGGCAGACATTGAGTGTTACAGGGTCTTCTCTTATGGACTCACCAAATTCAGAAAGTTCAGCATTCTTAAAGATTTCTTATTGGATTTTTTGTCTCCTTAAATAATAACTGCAAAGATAAAGGAAATTTAAAAGTGGCCAGCCTCTCATAGTCTGATCTTTGAAAATAATGCTACAATGGACCTTAAAGTAGAAAGATTTGTTTTGCTAGTAAAGGACAAAATCTTTCACCAAGTGTCTTGAATAAGGTATTTTCACCTTTTGGAAATAAAGGGAAAAGAACCAACAGCTTAAAATGTTGTTGTTTTAATCTCATGTTCTCTGTGGACATAATTGTGTATCTATGAGTAGAGCTGCTAAATCACAGAAATCCCAAGAGAATACTCTTAAGGGCAAAGCCTGTATGGTACATGGCTACTCTCTCTTTCTCCAGCACTGAGTTACAGGGCAGGAGATGTGAAGGAGGCATGGCACTCAGTGGAAGCTCTGCTTTTACTTAGAGAGCCTATTCATTTGATTACTCACAGTGTTTGCTATTCAGTGAAAAGTAAGGCCTTCCTTTCATTTCTACATTATTGCTGGTGTCATATGAATACTCTGTTTTCATAATTGAAGACAACCCTACAGTCCAATGGCCTTGTCAAAAAAAAATATGAGGACCACTAACATTTTTAAGTGGCCTTTGCCTCTGAAACATGTACAGCTCTGCTGCAGTTCAAGATGTGGCTCCAAGATTTCATAACAAAACTAGCCTTTTGTGCCAGAATCTAAAAGTGCGGTCTTATCACCAAAGGAGCAACAGCCAAGCTACTGTAATTTTTTTGGTACACTAGTGGTTCAGATTAATTTTCTTTGGCTTCAAGTCCATTGTCAGTGAGGTAGGATTTGCTCTACTGGATTTGTTTAGTACTATGTGGTGCTACAGCAGCAGTGATCCAGCAAGTCAGGCCAGAGTTTTAAATGTCCCAAGGCCCAGTTTTGCATGCACACAAATAGATTTGTTCATTTGTATAAACTTATTGATCTCAGTACAGTTTTGGACTTCTAACCTATACTGGACTAGAATTATAGTTAGTAGTTATTTTGTCTAAAATATTGGTTACAGTTATTGTTAATTCATGTTATTAAGGCTAATTTTAGGAATTTACATTTGTTTGGAAAATGCAGGATAAACATTTATTAGAAATGTAAATGAACTCAGTACAAATAAAATCCAAACTCTTCTTTTTGAGATCTAATTGCAAATAAAGTCTTCTGTGTTGGATAATGAACATCTAGTGTTTCTTTTCTTGGTATTTTGCATGTTTTCCTTTCTTAGAAACAGATTTTAGAAATATAAATGAGAGAGCTTATGGGTAACCTTGTTATGTCATTGTCCTCTGGCACACCACATCTGCTTAGAAGTGTGTATCATGTTTCATGTTGCCACATGATATGTTATAAATATCAATGACATACATTTATGCTCTTCATTCCAAAAAGGAGAAGACTTTGTGGGAAGACTTGAGCACCTGCATGTCTAAACTGATGAATTCTAAAACAATCCCAGTAAATCAATCTCAGAGAGATACCTGCTTTCAGCTCCCTTGTGCTGGGGGTGTTGGGAGGATGGTGCTAGCACATCCAGATGCACGTGACAACATCCTTTGCTGGCTGTGCTGGCCTGGCAGGCTGGGTGGGACAGATGCATGAGTATTCTCATGCCTCATGCTCCACATTTGCCCCAGGTCCTTATAGGTGAAAACAATTGATGAAAATCAGATCTGGCCTAAGATCTAACAGTCCACATAGTTACACCCCAGAGCAGGTGTGCCAGCTCTTGATCTCTAACTGTAATTATACTTTCAAAGCCTTTCTGAAAATCTGTTCTTCCCATATAGATTACCAGTATCTGTTAAGGTAATGCAAGCATGATACTACACCACAATAAAGAAAGAAAATTTATGTATCCTCTGCTCTTTTAACTGTGAGACTAAGTAAGGACTTGTTTTATTCATAGGTGTACACATAAATAGGTTTTTTTAAAAAAATAAATTTAATAACTAATAAAAAATATTAACAGGTGGTTTTTTTTTTGTTTCAGCAGCCATATAAAACCAAAAACTGACAAATGACTTACACTAATCAAATGCCAACTGAATATAGAAATAGTTGCTGTTCATTTTTTACTCTCTGTCCACTCTTTGCATACCAGGTCTCCCTGATGCTCTGTAGTTGCACCCTCACCCAGCAGTATCCAAAGGAGCAGGGGCTTGAAGTCCACCAAACCACGGCCAGGCTAGAACCATTCTCAGCTCTACTGTGTAAGAAGAGAATCCAAATGCTTTGCAGTAGGCGCCACCCAAAGGGCATACAGTTTTTCACAAGTTCTCTTGATTCGTTTCAATATAGACAATAAAAAGTAATGCTGGCTAAAATTCATTGTTCATTCATTCTTCTGCCAGTTGACAGCCTCAGAAGTAATTACATCACTTTAAAAGCAGTGTGAGAAAAAACCCACCCGAAGCATGTGCTGAGGATGCAGCAATAAGACAGAAATTTTGATGCCCGTTAACGGTCTGGAATGCTTTGTTAAGGCCAAAGTTTACACTGAGTTCAGTGAACTGATGTTTTACAACACACATGCTTAATGTAAACAGGTGCATCTGTATTTTTTATGACTCCAATTCTTGCCCAGCATCACTTATGTAACATCGATGATGTTTGGACAATTCAGGACTTATATATAGCCATGTGTCTGCTCTTTCATGTGCACCATAAACACATCTGCAATTTCAGCCTCATTGGAATATTTGCATGTAGGACTGGGAAAGTTATTTTTCAAAATGAAAACCCCACACATACGAATGCTTCTGAAGGCAAAGTTCTCTGCTGATACATTATTTCACAGTAGGAGCTAAACTATAGTTGGTACCTCAAACCAGCAGCAGAAATGCTGGATGTGCAGGTACTTTTGGGTACTCACATATAAAACCAGACATTTCCTGTATTTTTACCACAAATGGGGAAGCATATACTTCTCTGTCCATCCACTCAAGAGGTGTAACAATTTACCAAATTGTTTGTGGTCAAACACTGGGCTTGCTTTGTGAAATCAGAAGTTATCACTACAAGTAGTGCACATGGACAGACACTTTAATGTGGCAGGAGCTGCATTTTGTTCTGCAGTGTTGGTAATCCATGAAGATGAAAGGTACTTGTCTCTACTTTGGATACTGATTGAGTGACAAAGGACTCTTTTTATGTTAGTTACTATTCTCACTGAGTTAAAACCAGACATAGTTCAGGAATCAAGGATCAGAATCTCCCTTTCTAGTGAGGTGCAGGAACTGTAACACAATGGCTAAATGAATCTTCTGCCTAAGGAAGGAGAAAGATTGATCACTTTCTGGAGTTTAAATGATCTGTTTCTTGGCACATCAGCTTTTATGAATCAAGAAGAAGAGATCAATTTTACCCTGTGTTTCACCTGAATTATTTCATGGGGCAAGCAATCCTTAGGTGTTGCAGCATCAACTATCGTAACATTAAAATACTTGTGTTTAATGCTTGGACTCCAAAGGGGCTACTCTGTCTGGAATACTTGAGTGAAGAGGTTGGAGGTCCTTGATGTCTGTCTAAGTTTACACAAAGATAAAGAATGACAACTTTGCACAGATGGCTTAGCATTGCAGTGCCTTATACCCCTGTAGAAAATCTTCAAGAGTAAATTTGGCCCAATCATCTGCTAAGAGTGCCAGTCCTGTAACTTGTGCTTCAGAGTTTCACAACATATTTCAGTGTTTGACAAGTGGTTTAACTCACCTATTCAGTCTTCGGCTGAAAGGGACCAGCAGTTCTCACTGTTACACAAAGGATGATGAAATAGGTTTACAAGCATTTTTTTTTTCTTCAGAGTCTCTAACTCATGGTACAGAGCAATTGTAACAGTAATGTCTCCATTTAGGCAAATCAAAACCCAAGCAAATATACAAGGAATGGAAAGAGAAGGAAAAGACAAAAAAAAAAAANAAAGGGTCATTAGGCATTGGAATATGCTGCCCAGGGAGGTGGTTGATTCACCTTCCCTGGAGGTGTTTAAGTCACGAGTAGACAAGGTCCTGAGGGACATGGTTTAGTGTTTGGTGGGAATGGTTGGACTCGATGATCCGATGGGTCTCTTCCAACCCGGTGTTTCTGTGATTCTGTGAAGTGGCATTCTCACCTATGTGAGGAGTGACAGGAGTTCCAAGTGAGTGTACTGTTTAGGGCATCCTCTCCAGTGAAACATTGCCAGCAAATACTGATATCAAAGTAAATGCAAATAGATCTTGATCTTGCCATTGCTTCCCCTCCCTCATTGCAATGAGTTGAATGACACATGCTTCAATCTGTACCAGATTTTTCAGTTTTAATTAGCTGCTGAGCATTGTATGTATACATCACTGGAAAATGCTAATTGTTTATCTGAACAGCTTTTATCTGCTCTGCTCTACTTAAAACCTAGTATATGGCTTTAAAGCAAAACTTATGAAGCATAAGATGAAATGTAGAGTGAGGAACAGCAACTCGTATGGCCATGGTAATGACTTTCAACAAAACCCAGATGTACATCTGTAACAGCAATTTCTGAGTGTCCCCATGCAAGTAATGCGTATAAAAGAATTCTGGAAGACCAGGACAGGGAGAAAGACACACAGACAGGCAGAGTTTTGCATGTGGATGGCTATAAAGTGAAAGGTCCCCACAAGGAAGACTAAAAGCTCAGTAGACCTTGGGCATTGCACAGGTTGGGACACCAGGAATATCATCTCACTAGGGAGTTCATGGCCCGCCAGGCCCCAGACTGTTCTCTACTCTTACAATTGTGGGAGTGTGCAACACACATGTGCAAGCAAACCAGAGAAACTAGGAGTGCAAACAGTGTCAGTATCTTAACTGTATAACTGCAATATCTCAGCACACCTGTTTCATTTATTGGCAGGTAGTTTAGGAAGGCCCAAGTCTCCCATAGAGTCCATATCATACCACTCGTCCCTCATAGGTATCTCAAATAGCCCAGAGCATGTCATGTGAGAAGTCTTGTTAGAATGTTTTACAATCTCTTTCCATAGCTGCATTTTTATTCATAGATATGGGACGAGACACTTACTTAAATCCTTTGCTGTTGTTGCTTCACACCTGAGTTCTTTTATGGAACCTCCCCTAAGCAGAAGAGAGAAAAGAATGAAAAGAATACCCAGATAAATAGTTCAGGAGCAGATTTCTATTAACTGATCTTGATAATCTCTCCTAAGCCCTTTCTTATAGCCCCTTTTTGGATGCTCTAATATAGTGCTTGGGAAGAAATGTTCTCTTGCAGCCTGAAACCCCAAATAGCATGTTTAGGTATAAGAATGTGTATTTTATGGCTTTGACCATATTATATGTTTTGGTCCACATACACCCATGCAGCAAAACTTGGGAATGCAACACACCTACCAGAAGCAGCAAAGCTCAGCAGAGTTCAATGCTTTGTAACTCATTGAGTCACTGTTTGCTGCGTAGGGGTGATATGCAAACCCAAAGCCAAAGAGTGAATAGTTTTGAATGAGAAATAGGTTATCTTTTTGCATTCTATTTGCAAGAGAATGCTGAGCCAAAACAGGAAACCCTATGCAAGGCTTACTTTCAACTTGTCCTTTTGGTATTTACAGGAGCACGAAGAGCTGTTCCTTGAGTTGCCCTATACCCGAGAAAGGAAATCTGGAGGGTTGAGAGAGTCAAATTTCTCTTGTTGTTCCCTCACAACATTGATTTCTGCTCCTTTAGAGCAGGAGAGATAAGACTGGACATTTCTATTAAGAATTTCCTGCTGCTCTTACATAAGAAGCCTCAAAATGAGCATTTTTAAAATCCTCCTTACTTTTACACATGCTTAGCGCTTGTGCATCTAAACCTCCAGTCCTTGTCACGCAGTTTCGCTGATGCACACTAGATGGCAATGCAATATCTTGGCTGGTAGTCTCCAAATGTCCCGTCCAGGGAGGTTCTCCCTGCACTGGGGTCTAAGTAGATACACTTGGATGTAGCGAGTCTTCGGCTAAACCCCTTTTTTTTAAACATTAATCTGAAGTATAAAATTAATACTGCATCACTGCCTTGCACAGATTGGTAGTGTCCAAAATGTTACCTAATTTATTCATCTGTTAGTATACAGCTTCCTGAAGAAATAGATAGTATAACGTTTCTTTAACAAAGCTACATTTCAGTTTATGAAGAAACAATTAGTATGCAAACTTGGAGAGATATTAGGCCTGACAAAACCGTAAATGATGCTCCACCTACTGTATGCCAGATGCTCTACTTGCTGTGTGTTAGAATCATGAAGAATATGAGAAAGTATGCAGGACCTTCATGCTCAGCAAACCCAATTGCTACCCCTTATCATGCAATCAGAGTAACAGATATCACTTTGCAAGATTACTCCTTTTTAACATCACCATTCTCCAGTCATAAAATTCACCTTCTCTGATTCTTTCTCCTTCCTGCAGCTATAAGGACACCTGACCAAGACCCACTTGAGCATTTGAGCTCACTTTTACTTACCATTCAGACATGTCTAGAAATGATTCTGTATGTGTTTGTGTGATTTTGTATTTAAAATGTTAATTTAAATAAGTTTACAGTATTCCTCCCAGATTTTCTGTTGTAAATTAGGATTCTAACAAGTAACTGATGTACTGTCTTTACTGCAGAACACGTTTATCTTGTAGACAAAGGAGGTTACGACCTATTTCTATTTTTTTATCTGGGAAGAACACACAAACACAATGAAAGTGGCTAGATAAACAGTTGCATGCTGAGATAATACATTGGCAACAATAATAACAATATTCAATAAATTGGGTGCCCATAATGGCAGCCCTGAATGACAAGAACTTAAAAAGTAAGTATGCAGACTTGACTTGGTAATTTATCTTAAAAAACCATGTCTACAGGGTGTTTGGTAGGCTTTACTGAATGAGCAGGATATAAGCCATTTCTGACCCCCATTGCCAAGCTAATACTGTAAGCTCCGATGAGAGTTAGCACCTCACCAAGGTGGTTTTATATGTTAGGTGACTGGTATATCAGGTCTGGCTGAAATTATGGTTAGACAACTATTCACCTGTGACTATTATTTATGGAAATGATGTATTTATCTACATCTGAGTATTTGTTCTATTTAATCATGATGTATATATGCTTCCTGGAGTTAAAAAGATTGGATAGCAATCTATCTTTTACTTAGAAAATCAAACTTGTAAGAGAGAATTATATTTTTTCTTTACATGATACATTTTTAAAGCTAAAAATATTAAAATCATAAAGGTATTTGAGAAGAATATTGAAATGATTTATCAAAACTATGTTTTCCAAAAGAGAACTTTTAAAATGATAATGCAAAATAACTTCTTAGTTGATATAGTTCAGGGAAGAGGTGGGAAATTTTGAGTATGACCTGAAATTCAATCACATTAAAACTCAAAATATCATCAAAGAGGAAGAAAAAAATAAAGTTTTTTGGGTTTGACCATGTCTGTTTCCAGGACTGATTATTTGTGGATATGCCAGAGGAGTGATATGTACAGATGTATGTATGCTTTTATATTCAGTTAGTGACCAAAGAGACATGTTGGAGTCTGTGCCTGATAAGTCTATGATCTTTCAGCCCAGTGAGGTCTCATCGTAATACCTAGGTGAAAGCACTTCTCTTAACACTCAAGAGACCTTTTAAAATGATGGATGAGTAGTTTATTTTTCAAAATCAAGCAGTTTGAATTATACGGTCAGAGAGTCAGAACTAGAGTTTAAGTTATTCTTCGGAGAAATAGAGATTAAAGTGTTACACCACAAGTTATCTGCATTGCTAAACAGACAAGGTGCAAAATGTGGAGCTAGTTCTAGTTTTCTTCTCTTTCTGTTTGCAATATGCATGTATGGATGTTGTGAATATATAGTTTATGTTGACTGACTTACATCTGGTATGAGGAGGATAGCAGATGTAAGTGTGTCCAGTTATCATTGTATGTTATAGAAGTTTCTGTTAGCAATTTTAGGAAAAGGATTTCATCCTAAATTTTACAGTCATTTGGTGTAAAATTTCTTTTATAGCCTTGTCATTTTTATAATTACAAAAATTTGCCTTTTAATATATTTTAAATAAGAAATCTCTACCTTTGACTACTAATGGTAATTATTTTTTGGCACACCTGCCTGTCACTGGAGAAAAATGAATTTTAAATCACTTTACCAATGCAAAGTGAACTTGGCATGGAAATGAAACTGCAGGGAGCTAGTACTGTAGTGAGGGCTTTTGTATTGTTGTTTTTTAAATGTTGATTTAGAAACTTATATCCCTTATTCAAATTATCTCTGCACATGAACTTTGCATAAAGTCTTGCCTGACTGAATCTCTGCATGTGGTATCTTGGTGTCCCTGATCAAGACCAAGCTTTCCGGCTGAGTGCCTGAAGGGCAGGGAGAGCATTTCCAGGCCTGAGGAGGTGGCGGAGGCGTGTTAAAATGACAGATTTGCTATGTGTATTAAAATCCCTCCATTACTGTCTTTGCCAAAGAAGATTTCATAGGCAGCTGCCATTGCATGAATACATCTCCAGCTGCTGACTCACCAGGGAGCACACACAGCTGCTGATATATAAAATACTGCCTTTTTGCTAGTTCTGTCCCTGTTGGTTTGCTTCCTCCAGCCCTAAGCAGTGGCCACTGATGGTTTCTCCTGACAGCCCTTGTCAACCAGCAAGCATGCAAAAAGCCATACTGTGAAGCAGACAGTTGCTGCACACATCACATCATTACCACATACAGAATCACAGAATTGTTTAGATTGTAAAAAACCTTTAAGATCATCAATTCTCACATAAATAAAAACAAAAAGTATAATTGCAGCACCTCATAAGGCTGGAAATCTCTATTATATCATCTGCAAACACACCCATTATATTGTATACTCACCACACCCTTCTCTCCCACTTCTTCTTTCTTGATAACTGCTCATTGCTTTGATAATGACTGTTTTCCAACTCCATGAAAAATTGTACCTGAAACCCCCAACTACTTGGGGTGGTAAATTCAGATAACTGTCAATGAAACAATAGAAATGCATTTCAGAACATGGTATGTACCATGGCCCTTCAACTGGATGTGGTCCCACACTCTTGACCAACTTTCCCATCATAACTCAACCTAACCAAAAAGAGCAACTGATAAGTATAACCAAAAGCTAGACTATAATGGATACCCTTTAAAAAGCGTAGGTTTGGATCTCTAACCATGCATGAGCTACTGAAGATGGTGACCTAGTCTGCCTATCCCAGAGAGCTCCTACAAATTTAATGGAAATCTTTCCATTAGTGCAGTTAGTGTTAGTTCAAGACATTTTGCCTTAATGAAAGTTTTCTTGTAAATAAAATTTTTCTGCTCTGTCTTGTTTCTGTGTTCAGAAACTGAGTGTTGCAAACCCGAAGGTGTGAAAGTAGCAAGCATTTAGCAAAGTTCCAAATAATACCTCCAAGTAAAAATTTTCACTCCTCCTTGAATGCATATTTCTACTGAAAGTCAGTGGTTTGTAGTACAAAGTTAATAAACATACCATCTTTCAGCATCTGGAGAAATCATAGTCCAAAATAAATGATATGCTTTAGATATTGTTTAGCTTTGTTGTGGTCACTTGATTGCTGAGGAATGAACACATTGTGAGTGTGTAGGACAAATTCTTCACCCTAAGAACGCAGTCTAGCAAACACCAGCTGTTCAGGGTTTTAGTTAACAGAACAGGAGGAAAAAAATGAAATAATAATAATAAAAAGGCTTGAAAGCAGTATTTACAACTGCATTAGCACTTAATACCATGAATTTCTTTCAGACTGAGAACAAAACTGACCTTTAAGAGAAGTAAACTTGTAACGTAAATGCAAAACATGACCTGATTATGAAAGCTCTGATATAAAGCAGGTTTTATTCTTACAGTTCTTGTCAGGCCCTTGGCTTGGAACTGCAAAGCTCTTTGCTTGCCTTGCTTTTTCAGGCAGACAATAAATCTGCCTGCTTTGTGCAGCTTGATATGACAGCATGGCTTGTGCAGTTTTTTAAGCAATGAAAATGTGTTTGAGACCACAAGATTGTGTCGCAGATAAAGGAGCTCCCTCTTGCATCATTTTTTTCCACAGGGATGCTAAGGGTATTGAAATGCTCCTGGCTCATGAATGTATGGCCACTTATTGATTGACTCTGTAGATCCAATTACAGCAAATGACATTATATGTCCTCCTCCCTGATTACTTAATGAAATCCCCTTGGGCTGCAACAATTTCCATATCAAAGTAGGTGATTCATGCATAAATATAATGACTAGAGCTGAAGCAATCCTTTTAAAAGGAGAAGCATAAGGCCAAAGGCCATTTCCTACAATTAAATTAGATGATTTAAAATCAAGTTGGATTGGATGGGTTGCTGTTGTCTTAGAGGTGTGCTGAGCAGTGTGAGTTAATCTGTCAGAAAAAGTGTCAGGGTTTTGCCTTCTTTCTGCCTGTAGTAGCCTGGAAGCTGGAAATGGTAGAGGTGGCAGTTTCTGTGAGCAGATACTGGAGAAAGGTCAGTGAACATTCAGGTATAACCACAGAGTCAAGTAACTTGGTGCCAAATCTTCCCTTGCTAAACAGCCATTCATAGATATGGGACGATACACTTACCTAAATCCTATGCTGCAGTTGCTTCAGACCTGAGCTCTTTTACGGAACCTCCCCTAAGCCCTTTCGTAGGCAGAATAAAGAAAGGAATGAAAAGAATACCCAGATAAATAGTTCAGGAACAGATTTCTATTAACTGATCTTGCTAGTCTCTTCTAAGCTCTTTCTTGCAGCCCTTTTTTGGATGCTCTAATACAATGTTTGGGAAGAAATGTTCTCTTGCAGCCTGAAACCCCAAATAGCATGTTTAGGTATAAAAATGTGTATTTTATGGCTTTGGCCATATTATATGTTTTGGTCCACATACACCCATGCAGCAAAACTTGGGAATGCAACACACCTACCAGAAGCAGCAGAGCTCAGCAGAGTTCAATGCTTTGTAACTCATTGAATCACTGTTTACAGTGTAGGGGTAATACGAAAACCATGGGGCAATCCCAAAACCAAGTAACTTGGTGCTTGCTGAAGTCCTTCAGTTGTCCTGCCCTGTGACTCTTTCTGCCTATTACCTGCCTTGCTGACCAAGAGGGAGGCCATCACTTATATATATGAACAGGGCCAGAAGTGCTTTAGCCTGGGTCTTCTAAGCACTATTAGAGTGCAATGTGGAGAAGGTTCATACTGTTCAGTTACTGTACGTTGACACTATATGGTATCCCACCACAGATGTTATGCCAGCATATTACATCCTCTTTATGGTCAATAGTCAAAAACAGGCATTCGTGAGTTATGATTCCTCTAAGCTCTTGGCGTGTGATGAGATATAGCACAAGTGACAAAGAATTATTTCTAACCCTTTCACCAAAGAAGAGAAAGAAATATTTCATACGAATTCCTCCCCTCATGATATTTGATGTGTTTAGTGCTGTTGCCCAGCACTAGAGAGATGGTTTTGGGGTTAATTAATCTTTCAGGTTGCTATGTATGCCATTGGATCTTGCTTCCCAAGAACTCTGTCTTCAATATGTTGCCTTTGGCTCTAGATGTCTAAACTGAACACCCATATAACCTAAGTGACACTTCCTGGCCACAGTTAGCTAAGCTTGACCAGCCTCCATGTGAGCAGACCAGTTATCTAAGCTCTTGCCAGTTTTGAGGATTTCCACAGCAGATATGATTTTGACTGCAATGCGTGAGCCTGTAATTGTGTTCTCAGACTATGTGCAAATCCAGTTAAACACAAACAGAGAAAGATTCCTCCCTTTTTAGTCCCAGGTCATGGGTCTAACTCAAATGCCACCCCCCCCACACACACATCCAGAGGAGACTTTAACCCACTTCTCACTGCTCCCTCACTGAATCTTGGGCAGGAGTATCCAAGTTTCTCTTGCTGAGGTTGGTTGGCATTGCATGGAAAAGAGCAGACAGAAAGAAAGAAATCTCACAAGCCTCAGTAACTCAGTGTTCAGGACTGCCACCAGGTAGAGAAACCAGCACTTTTCTCTCATTGAACATTGAAACCTCCCTTTTGTACAGATTATTCTGAAAATTCAGCTCAGAGCTTCCATCTACTTCTTACTACATGGAGCATCCCAGTGTTGTGGCCTGTGACTTGCTCAACATCCCTCTTGCACAAGAGGTAGGACTGACAACAGCAAATCCTACATTAATGAATCAACAAGTTTTGCATCCATGTGACAGGTCCTTCTGCAATAATTTGCAACTTACTTCTCTGGAAAGTGAGTTAATGTTTATTTGAAAGCCCTTTGACCTTATAAAAGTATTGTTTTTTCTCAGTAGATAGGGTAACAAACAGCTGCATCAATATTTACCTTAACAGAAAAGTGTTTTCTCTGTATCCGTTCTCAGTTTTTTATGTTTTTGCTAGCCCACAGGCTGCAAAAAACCATCTCTTTGTTTCTTCAGTATTCAAATTTGATGGAACAGTGAACTTCCTGCTAATTTGCAAACATGCAGCCACATTCATGGCAAAGGCTGAGTTCTAATGAGTTTTCTTGTGTTGGTGGAAGCTGCTGAGCAGTGGCAGGCATGCTGCTCCTTCAGGTTTTACAGCAGTCAGCTGGCACATATCAGCAGAAGTCCGACTCATCTTCCCAAGACTAGTTATAAAATACCAGCAATTCTTTGCTTACAGAAAGACTATGAGTACTATATGTACATTGGTATGCACTACATTTATTTGCTATAACTCATTTTCCAGCAGTTCAAGTGCTTTTTATATTTTTGTGAAAAAGCCAGTATGCAATCTAGGGTGAGTGATGATAGGAGAGGAGTTGAAAATATTGGAGTTTAAATATCCTCTGAGACTTGCCTTTTCATTTCAGCTGTAGCTGGGTGTGTGTAGCTGTCCACAGAACAGAGTGTGAGATTTGGGATGACACATTAATTCTGAATTGCTACCAATTTTCTGACCAGCCAAATGAAAATATACATTCAGGCTGTGCTCAACTGCCTCTGCAGCTCTCCCGTATTAATTACATCATATGTTTAGTTGTGTTGGTGAACCCAATTAGGTTACAAACAAACAAATGAAAACACAGGACCACCATGCAAGGACAGCTAGGGAGACCAAGGGTCAAGATTTGTGGCAGTAATGAAAATTAAACTGCACAACTGTTACGAATTCCAGTATCAATGAAGACAAAATAACCTTCAGAGATACAAAGCACTGGTATATTGCCAGGCAGCTGTGTCCTATAGCAACAGAAAAGATTTTTTAAATTTAGATACTTTTGTAACAATTATATAGCTGATTTCTATCCTTAAAATCAGCTCAGTATTTAGTTTATGAGGCACTGTAAATAGTTTCTGGTCCAGATCTGAACTGTAGAACTGACTGATTTTACAATTTTTAAGTGTGGAGGCACACTGTAATACCAGGCTCTAAGTACTCTCTGATCAATCGTAAGCAGAATATGAGCCATGTGCTTGCTTAAACAATGTAGAAGCATATTGTAGCACCATCTAGCCAACTTCAAGGGCAACTTCAATTCAGCAAACAGGCCTTGACTGTCACATGCCATCAAACTGGTGATTAACTGTGTTGGTAAAGCTGGTGGACTAACCAGCATGGGTACAGGACAGGTGGGGTTGCAAAGTCATGCATGTCTCCCAGTTTGGTTCAAGGCTGTATCCACTCCTGAAAAAATGTGCTTCTGTCTATAAGAGAGAACCTCCACTGAAGAAATTGTTCAGCTGTATTACTTATTACTCAGTGTGGAAGAAATAACCCAGTTATTTGGGTATATGAGTGGAGGGGGAGAAGGTGGAGAGGAATGAAATTATAATAGTTATGACTGAGATTTTTCAAATAAAATCAACAATGGGGAGCATTTTTATTTTTCTTTTATTGCATAATGGCAGAACCTGTAGGGCTTTATTTAATTCTAATATTGGTTTTGATTTTTTATTACTATAGAGCCCATTTTTCTCTGGTAAATTATTTTTTTTTAAATATACCTTCTGAATAATTACTCATCATTTTGTGTTGGTGATATTCTGACTTTGTATATGGTTACTATGGCCATAGCAACCTAATAGCAAATAGCACAGAAAGTAAAGTGTTCTCTTCAGTGACTTGGAATGAACTGATGAAGAGAGGATTAAAAATCACACATGATCAGGTGATGCAGAAGACCCTTGGCCCAGGAAAAAAGAGGTTGGGCATGATTTTCACAAAACCAAATCCCATAAGCCTTATTCAGTCCTCACTTAGATGAGTAACAAATGTCAGTAGGTGTTTCTACTAGGAAACTAGCCTGAGGATCTCAGAAAGGGAGTGGATTGGACTGGATTACAGTTTAATGTGGCTTTAAGGAAAGACTTGCTAGATCTTTCCTAGGATCTGGGAATGGGAATTGTTAGATGATGCATTGGCCAAGAAGTTTATGATGATGTGTGAAACTCACAGAATTTTAGCATGAATTGTCCTGAATTGAAAACTGGTTCTTTCATGAATTCTATGTTTCCCATTCTTTTCCAGTAGCTAAATTTCAAGGTATGATCTATCTCAGAGTCTGTCTTGTTCAGAGAAACACTAGTGTGCATCATTACAGAAACCATTCAGAGCATTACAGAAACCATTCTCCTGTCTTACAGCGGAAGGAGGTCACTACCAAGCATTATTTGCACATTCCAACTTTCCTGGTTATTGCATCAAACTTTGCAGTGCAATGTCTCTCTTCAGGATGACAGTAAGTCCTAAACCTGTCTTTGTGCCACTTAGTGCTTTGTCCTGGTAAAGGGACCTAAGATAATGGCCTAGACTCAATGATTGCTTTGCAAAATTCAACTGAATAAAAGCAGCTGTGAACTGACTTAATCAACCAGTTAAATGGTGTTAATGACCATTTCAGCTTTATGGGACAGTACAGAGTAGCTGGAGTGAAACAAAGGAGAGGTCCAAAACTGAAAGTCTGTGACAAAGGAGGGAAGACTGTAAAATCTCGTTCTCTTCCCACACTGATAAGTAAGGCAAAATCTGGTGTAAATAAGATCAGGCATCTGGTATGGCATGACACTGTCTGCCACACTCAGCTCTGTCCTCACAGTCAGTAACAGCGCAGTCAACAGCAGTTACTTCAGAGGTTTCCCTCAGAGCAAGATTTATTATTGGCATCCAAACCTGAGCACTGTCAATGCAGGAAGACTTGTACCATTTCCAAGATTTCTGCTGGCAGACTTTACAGTTGGCTGGAAGATGCAAGGGAATTTTCTGTTCAGCTTATATGGTTTTCACCGTAGTGTCGCTAGCTCCTTTCAAAATAACAGCTTGCCTTCTTGACAGGAACGAATAAACTGGCAAGGCAAGTCTTTGTTATCTCTAACTGATCTGTGGCAAAACTAGGAAAGGAACCGTCTCTAACTCCATTTAGGGCTCCTTGGTCCGTGTGTAGCACACCACAACAGCCCTTGTGCTGGGATAAGCACAAGCTCCCTTAACTTGCTCCAGAGGGCCAGGTGGCTACCAAATGACAGCAAACAGTATTCCCTACTATAATCCACCTGGCATGCTATTGTCTGCTTTAACCATTTCCCGATAGACAGCTCCAGACATCAGTAGGTGCAGAACACAGCACAGGAATTATCCATATATATAAGAACTCCATATATAAATAAAGATCATAAATCTTTCTAATCCTTAGAAATTATGGAAAGGGAAGAAAAGTTCTGAGTTCCCTTTGTGCCATAGGTGTGAAAAAGGCATCTGGATTTGTTGCTGTGATAAAGGATTTCTCTTCCACGGCAAAGGCCTCTGATTTTTCCCCATAAACATCTTAGGAACAATTTTTTTTGTGCTCATCTTTTTGGATAGCTTGAGATAATTCTTTTAATTATTGACCTTTCTGTGTTACAGTACTATTTCTCCTGCAGGTTATTTAACTGAACTTATTTGTGACTGGCAATCTGTAAATTAGATGACTATAATATAATCTATTGGTACTTCACTCTGTCCATCTTTTACTTTATCCCAAATTCAACAAACCAAAATCCTTAGGCTAGGGTATTGTATTGTGATGCTTGAAATAGTCTGCTATACAAATATAGTGCTGAAAAAACTGAACAAAATATCACTCAAACATCTTTTTGAGTGTGAAAATATACATTCCACTAAGTAGTCTGGTTCCAATGTTTGTTCTTAAACAGCTGTAAACATATTGGAAGTACTTCTTTATATTTTGTTTGTTTACTGACGTTATGAAGCAAATAAGCTTGATGAAGCCAATGACATGTGGCATCTTTTGAAGACCATAATAGGTAATATATTTCAGAGAACTTGAGTGAATGGGGTTTGTAATTAAAACAGCTAAATTAAATTAGCCCTTCTGGGACTACTAGCCTGAATTCATCTGAGGAAAGGAAATACAGTAGAGTCCATACAGAAAAGGGGTGGTAAAATCCTAAAGGAAGAGTAGCTTTGAAAAAGGAAATGGTTGAATTTTAAACAAAAATTAAAGGGGGCATAAAATTTCCTGAAAGGGCCCAACCAAATCCTTGCTGCTAGCAGTGAAAGGCTGTTAACCTTGGTGAGCTTTGATTTATGGGCAAATTGGATGTTCAGGCCTGAAAGAATCATGTTTTTCCACCATATTACAACATACAGTAGCAAATCGATGTTCATTGTTCATGTAAAGACCATGGCATGCTGCATTGCTCATTTCTTTCCCTGGGTTCTCATTATCTGTATGTCATTTTGAGCAAAGTCTTAAATAAATTCTAAGGTTTTCTTCCAAACATCGTAGTAATTGCTGTATTTAGTCAGTTATTGTAGATAATACTATCTGTAATAGTATTTTTACTGAGGTCTTATTAGACAAAAGACCTGAGAGAATGTCCTGGACATCGTGTCCTAAGATGTCAACTTGAAAGCACGTATAAACTGCATGTCTCTTAGGGATCTTTGAAATACAGACAGAGAGAACAGATACTGGAGAAAGAACAACTGCAAAGAGCCAAGGAATGACATCCAAAAGAGTGAACCTAAGGTTAAGTAAATGTATTTTTGCTTACGTTTTCCCCATGCTACATGTTGCTATACAAATTGCTCAGCTAGAAACCAGTCTTTCTTACAGACTATCATTTCTCACGGACAGCAATACTGGCCATTTTTAAATTTGCTCTTTCTAAAATTCTTTGAAATTTAATTCTTTTAAGGCTTTTAAAAATGTTGGATATTTTGAAATCCCTTGGTCTAAACCATCTTGAATGTGGACCTCAGCAGACATTTGAGTTTGTTTATAAGGCTGACATTTGAATCAGGAGTAATGAAACTAATACAGTGCTAAGAATACACGAATGCTGTTTGCTCTTTAAAGCTGTACATAGAATCCAATAATGAGTCCAGGGATACAGGGCAGTCTATCACTGTAAAGTAATTATTTGTTGACTGCTGAGCCAGCTACGTTGAATTTGCATCTTGGGAATGTTCAGAAGGCCAAACCATCTTTAAATCTCAGTCTTCAGGTTAGGTGAGATGTAAAATGACAGAACATGTTTTATTTGTAACCCTGTTCTAATTTCCTGATGCCGAAAGGAAATTCTTGTTGAGGTAGCACAGAAAAGGGTAAGTTAGAAATGGCAGTTATTAGCAGAAAGGGCTTTTGTCAATGAATTACATGTTTTTTATAACATTCTACCCACAAGCTATTAATGTTTTGAACCTCAAAGTCTGATTCTGCTCATGTTGAAACAGGAAAAGGACATACATGAATGTTAAAGGAAACAAAATGTATCAACAAATATTGTATAGAAAATAAAGCTTTTCCAAGTGCATGTAGTTGTATGTATGCATGTGTCTATCCAGAACCTTCTGGTGAGTATCTATGTGTGGTTTTACATGGGCTCATACCACATGAAGTTACTTCTTCCCAGACTACCTCAGGGTACATAAGAAGGGCTTAGAAAGTCACCTGCAGTGCCAAGGATAACGGAATACTGGTCTCCTGAGCTCTAGTCCATTGCTTTATGCAAAAGCCACAATCCTTCAAACTTCTTTTATGTCCTGCCCCACAGAATTACAGCTGCTGACCTCATTCTGGAGGCAACAATTAATGCCAGAGGCAACAAAGCACTTGGAGCCACCCTGTTGCCAGTGACGTCTCCTGTGCAGGCAACATTTTTCACTGATCCCCTCTGGGCTTCTGTGGCTGCACAGAAGAGGCTGCATTTGATACTGCTCTGTCCTGTAGGGATCTTGCATGACCACATGCATTTCAACAGACTGTCAAATGTGGGTCTTGTATCCTGCTTTCTCTTGAAAGAAGACTGTAGAAAGCTTTTGTTACCAGAAGAGAGTCCTTAGAAAAAGCAGTAGTTTTCACATGAGAAAAAAAAAAATCCAATAGACACTTAAAAGGACAAAGTAGAAGCTCATATCTTTGAAGATCTTGCATCTGGTGTGCTGAGAAGTCCTGTGTCTTGTTTTGCTGCTTCTCAGAGCTATGGAATGTAAGTGTGGAACTGTGCTGTAACCCTGCAGGATGGGGGAAAAAAGAGAAAGGGGGGAAGATTAGCAAAGGACAACAGAGCAGGATTTAAAGACAGAGGATTAGATCTGGGAAAGGTTTCTTAAAGTGCAAGACTCTGTAAATGCACAGCTTTTTTCCAGCCTAGTCCAAACATTTCCCACATCACATAGGAGTGCTCAAAACCTCAGCTTGCGACCCAAATTGGCCTGAGCACTGGGCAGGTAACTATCTAGTGACAGCACATCTATGAACTAGTCAGTACAGAAATCCTGGCGTGAGGTAATCTTATCAATTCACATCTCATAAACCTTTGCAGCAATCTATCTATTTAGGAAACCAAAATCACCGTTTAATGATGCAGCACCTTGCTGTGAAGGTCAGTGTTTGTGACATTTCATTTTAATTATTATCCCAAATAACTGAGTAGGCTCTCTCTTGTTAAAACCCATCCAGAAAATCAGACAATGAAAAAAAAAGCAGTAACAAGACTGCATAAAGGAAAAAGGAAGATACTGTAGCTATAGGGTGGGTTATTGCACTTCAAGGATAAGCCAGGAAATGGGAGAGAGCGTCAGCTACCTGCAGCACAGCCCCACCAGCCTGCCTCCTCTGCATAGATGCTTGGAGGATGCTTCAAGTTGCAGCTGAAAGAAAAAAGCTGGACAATGAAATATGTTCCATCTGCAGGATTTCACAGAATGTGCTTGTTTTTTTGTTTGGTTATGCCTTTTTATGGTTTTCTTCCCAGTGAAGTACTTAAAGCCAGAAAATGTTTACACTTCACTCACCTTTTTTAAAGTTGGATATTTCTGTTTGACTTTAGCCTTCCAGTGGAAAACTAGTTCTCCTTCTTTACTTTATTTATGATGTATAAATGTTAACCTGTTTATATGCAGGGCTTTTACATGGAGTCATTCCTGAAAGAATTAATCTCTGACTCTCTGTGTACTCTTGGAAATTTCTGTGACTGTGTGTTCAGCACAGACCAGGGCTCAGAACTGATCCACTGTAGTACCTGACACAGTGAGTACTTTTTCAGACTTGTTTAAGAAAGACAACAGGATTGCTTTTCAAATTGAAAAAAAATCCCTATTTTTAAGGCACATCTATAAAGGGGAAAACAACAGATTTTTAAGTTGTTGCAACACACTTTATTTTGTCAGGCAAATAGTATTTTATATATTCAATTAAATAGCACTATGTTAAACTACATTTTGTTCTTTCTTACACACTATATAATGCATATTCACTGTAATGACAGTTTCATCATGCTAGGAACTTATACACATACCTACACTTTAAAAAACAAGGTTTTCTTAATAAAACACACATATCTACAGTAACGACAATTGCAAAGAACACATTGTTAGGTCAAGATTTCAGCAAACTTTACAAACTACACAAAATAAAAATAGTCAAGAAAGTATCAGTACATGGTGAAGTTCTTAGCAGAGAACATATCTTTACATTTGGTGAAGTTATGCCTAGAAGTCACTTTTCTTTTGTATTTTTTAAGGAATAAAATTATATACATTATTTAGTAATCTTCAAAATAGGAAATATTAAATAGCACAAACAATATTACAGTCTTAAGTTTTGGTTGTCACCTACAGTGGAGGGGCTACTTTAAACAAATAAAAATTGCAGTTTGTCTATTCTGTACATTTAGGGCCAAATCCTCAGCTGGTATAAACTACAGTAGCTAAAAGGACAGCACGAAATTTACATTAGTTTGTACCAGCTGAATGTCTGGCTCCTGACTATACACAGGGGAAGGCTGCTAAACCATGGAAGCTTGGACTGGTTATGCACTAACAGAAGCTTATTATATATATGCTGAAGATTTCATGCAGCAGGAAAAATGTTAGTTTAAGTATAATCCCTTAAACAGTCATACCATAATAATGGTATATGAAGCAGCTTTAAAAATATTATTTTATAATCATATGAAACTCTGAGCTACGCTGATTGTTTTAACGGAATCCCTTATTGCCAATATTCTATTAGAAAACAGTGTAACCATAATTTCTGAGGCCTAATGGGGGCCTATTAAAATATACTGTACCTGACCACTTAAAGGGTAAATTGTACCCTTCAATACCTATTAATCACTGTATTCCATATGGAAGCAATTATGATCCTCACAATGGACATTAACATCACACTCTGCAGTGAATCTGCTGGGGAAATAGGAAGAGCATGGCAGCATACAGAGTATATGCACTAATGTCATTCCAGGAGGTAGTTCTATTTTGTGGCACTTGATTTTTGGTTTCTCACACACTTCAGAACTCAGTCATCCGCACAAAAGTAATAATTAAAAAAACCCATAGTTTGCAGCCCTGAAAGTCATATGGGGAAACAAACAAACAAACTTGTTTTCCTGTTCATTTTCCTTTTTTTCCTTTCTCTTCCTCCGGAATCTGTTTTTCCAGGTGTTGTGGCCAGATGCAAGCTCACTGCAGTCAAAGAGGTTTCCTGATACCAGTGACTACATATTGTAGAAATATGTATTTGGGGCTTGATCAAGGAAAGCATTTAATTAGATGGCAATATATGAGCAGGCTGGCAGTGACACCCCTTTTGAAGCAAGTAGTGAGCACACACATTAAATTCAAGGAGCTCCAACCAGCGTCAAAGGGACTCAGAGACAGTATTTAATGGGTTTGATCAATAAGGGCCCATCTCCCAGCTATTCTGCCACAGGTGGTGTAAAGTGACACATCTGATATCAGGTAAATGCTAGAGTTACCAGCATTACACTAGATCTTAATTCACAATGGCACAAACCCAGACGTGTTCTCCTATGCCCTGTAGAGTTACTATTCTAATAGAATAATAACTCACCTTGGAGCTGAACATTAGGTTACGTTTTTGTATTCTATCACAAAATATGCAATAAACCACAACTTTTCTAAGGTACTTTTAATTCCTGTTACCTATCTCATTTGAACAGAATCAGTGGCTTCTGGAACACTTTTAGAGAGTAAAGTGAGGAAGAATTCTCCCTATTTTTGGCATTAGTGTTGCTCAAAAATATAAAAACAATAGTTTTTTTCCAGTATGGCTTGATACACATTTACCTAATTTTAAACTGAAGATGCTTCATCAGGCTTGACAGCTGCTTCTTAAACCAAAATATTTGTTTAAACATGCCTCTCAAGGGGTTAAACTTTTTGGTTGTTGACTCAAACCCATCTTCCAGTTTTATTTTTCCCTCATTCTTTTATTTTCTTTCCTTTTCTTTTCCTGATCTTTTCAGTAGAATACTGAAAATAAGAGGAAATTGTGAAAATAACGTTGGAAAGAAAAAGAATACAAAGACTGGAAAATTGACTTGGTTTAATTTAAAAGTTCTAGTTAAAATATTTGCAATTTTGAGAAACCAATTGAAAAAAATAATGTTTTAAAATTTCCAAAGACACTCATGAGTTGTTTCCACATTGCAGACCATCCCCACGGAACAGATTAAAGATTATCTATGTTTTAAATTTTTGGCCAAATACTATACAGTATACCCATATTCTGTCCTTCAGAAAAATATGGAGTGCAGTTCTTGAAAAATAGCTAAAACATGTAAGTCATTTAGGTGTTTTTCAAAATTGCATGTATAATAAACTTTCTCATGTTAGCTTTGTGCCACTTATAAAGCTCCGTAGTGCTATAGGTCACCCTATTTTAATAAAAATCAACATAAGTAGAGATATTTTAAGTTAAATTCCAGAACTCATGAATTTATTACAACTCATAATATGCACAATAATCAGTGTTTCCTCTGATAAAGTATAATTTTTTTTGGTTTTATTCTGCTTGTTCCTTCATTTGACCTCTGAATGAATGAAACATTTCTTTACACTTTACTTGCTTCCTATCAGCATGCATTCACGATTTGAACAATGAATGAAAGCTGTAAACCCAATGTTGACCAGTAAACAAGAATAAACTCATGTTCTTAAATGCAGTGTAAGGAAATTTTAGTACCATCTTACTTTCAGCATGTCTCTTAACTCAGATTCTTCCACCACCAGTCTGGTTGGCACAGGTCCAGAGTTGCAAGATAGCACATAGATTTTGTAAAAAATATTCTATTCAACTGTAATTAAGTACCAAGACATTAAACGTGAATTTGGTTTAAGCTGAATACTCAGTTCTAATTCTAGGACAGATACCAACCTAGAGTCAGTAAGTTTCTAGGAAGGAAAATGCTCCACATTGCTTTCTATAGTTAAGTTACACTGCATTTTATTGGGAGAAGGATCTTTTCTGAGGCTTGTTGGATTCATTTTAATTTTATCAGATTTGCTCAAATTTGTTCTCAATAAGCCCTCTATAATAAGGACAAAGATATCTATTACTATAAAATAAAATTAAGATCCAGGTAGTTGATTCCTTCTATTTCTACTTTTCCTGCTATTAATAAGGGCTTTTAGTTTGCTGTAGTCCCCTCTCATCTTCTGGGATTCTTCCCTCTGCTGACCTTGCTGTCTACTGTCTTTACAGTACTGGTTAATCATCTGCATTTCTGAGTGGCTGAAGGCTCCCACAAAGTCCTTTGGATGGAACTGCAGTGCTCGCACTGAGCTGGCCCAGGTCCAAGGGGACCACTTGTCAGTCATGTAGGCCACCATCTCTGAATCCAACACTTTGAAATTGATCTTCGCTAAGGTCTGCTTGAAGCTGTTCTCTGTCGCGATGCAGTGGTAAAGCCCCCGGTCACTGTCTTGAACAGAGCGAATGAGGAGTCCTTGCTCAGTAGCTATGATCCTCTCATTCAGCTTGACCTAAAGCACAAAAAAGCAGAAGGAGCTTTTTAGAGAATGTTGTGGAACAACACAGTACTGGACCTCTTGCTAAAACTCACTTCAAACACCTCTTTCTTTCTTAAAAGGTTTTTTAAAGGTACTATAAGCTTCCTTGCCATATCGCCCAGAGACCACTGTTATTGGTACTGTTAGAGGAGAACTTACATCAAGGCAGGTAAGTGTTGCTAAAGAAAATTACTTCAATACTTTTATTCATTATGTTACCACAGATTCAATCAGGATGGAGACAAAGATGCAGATCTGAGGACTACACAGAAAGAGGGTTTTTGTAATGTTCAAATAGCAGAGATGAGGAACTGAACTTTGATTTGCCAAGGTTACATCTCTGAGAATGTTTCTTCCACCATCAGAGGCTGCTGCTGAGACCCAGTGGAAGAAAGGTGCAGAATTGGAGGTTGTTCTGTCATTGAACACAAGGTGGTGTCTCGTTAAATATTTTGACTTTGAGCAGATTCCTGGGGCTTGCTTCTAAAGAACTCTTATCTGTGCTGCAGAACCTATAGCCTGGAATAAAAGATTTCATCTCAGTTGGGACTTGGTTCATTGGAAGCCAAGAGTAATTTTTCTACTGTCCTATTTCCTTTCTGACTTTCTTAGGACTATAAACAGTCCTAAGAGATGGTCACATCAACCAAAGGAAGCAAGTCACCACAGCTTGTTGAGTTATCATCTGATGATAAATGACTATGCACATGCCCCTTTGCATATCAGCTGTGAAATAAAAATCACTAATTTAACCCATTATGACAGAATACCAGTGCTGATATTTCTATGCATGATTTCCCTATTTTCACATTGCATTTTACGTTATACCAGATTCTCTTGGGAATTCACTTATTTATTATACTATCCCGTTATTACAAACTTTTGTAGATGTTCTGGCAGTAATTTTTTCAGAATCTGAGTGTCTGAAATTTAATTAATCTTCTGATTACTTTAGTTTGACTGCTGTTTTCTAAAACTACACTGATTATAATACTGTTGTTGAACAGAACATAAAAGGGAGGTGTTCGGCTGAGGAAAAGGGTTAAAGATTTGCACCTAGACTGCCAGGACATGGCTTGAGTCTTTGAAGAATCCATGAGAAAAAGAGCATGAAAGACTTCATGAAAGGCTTTTAAGTCCTCTCTGATTTTGGAAAATGACCTGATAGGAGAATATTCCTTTTGAAAGTTGTTCCCAATTATTCATATAGTAACTGCTTTGGATTTGAAATGGAGTTTTTTTCTCTTTTATATTACTTAAGGAAGGCACATTTCCCATAAACAATCATACTGTATATTGCAGTGCTGAAACTTGAGAGCCTTAGAGAGTGAAGTAATGGAAACTGTGATTGTACCATGGTGGGGAAATGCTTTAGTCAACATGCATTCTTAGCCTGGACTAGTTTCTTGCTAAAGAAACCGCTCACATTTCTCCCACTTTTGCCTTTTCTCTCTTCAATAGCACAGAAGGGCTACCGCATGCTGACTCCTTGAACTTTATACAGGTTATTGATTTTATGCCTGTTTCCTCAGATCAATAAGACGTCTTGAGTGCTGCAAACCAGCAGTTTGCAAATAGTAAGGAGTGCAGGAAAAAATCATCAACTAATTTCTCTGAATTTAGGAGCTGACAGGAATTTTCTGATAGCTATTCAGCCTCAGCTATATCAAAGAGTTGGCCCTTGATGAGTAAAGTGCTGGTCATTGTCTTGCATCCACACAAATTCTCCAGTTTCACTGTAACCAGACTGTCTGACAAAAACACAAACACTCCCTCACACTAGTCTGGGGAGTGGATGAGATGCTGACTGAGGTCTCTTCCAGAGCTGCTGCTCACATTACTCACCTCTTTTCTCCTGTCATTGTCTTTCTGTAGCAGCCATTTAATAGTAGCCTGAGGAGACTTGGGTGTGCATTCAAGAAAGGTGGTGTTGTTTTTCACTCCATACTGAACTATTTCTGCAGCGTTTCTGTATGCTAGAAGAAAAAGAAAATACATTAGGTTATTTAAATGGCGACTTGATATAGAAAGCAAGTAACAGCAAATCAGATAAAATGTTTGCAATGCAGGTTAAATAAAATACATCTGATATTGATATTGGCTGATAATAAGTAATTTAGGACACTCATTATTCAAAGAAATTAAATTAAATGTGAAGAAGCACATCTCAATCCAAATACTGGTGTGTTCAATCTGACATAGACTGTTCAGAGAAAAAATAAAGTAGGATATCTGTGGGTTAGTAAGTTTTACTGAAGGGATAACTGACCTTAGGGATATTATTCCCTGAAATGATTTCATTCTGTACTATTAGAAGAATACCTGTCTAGAACTGTCCAAAGAAGAATGAAGAATCTGATGTATTTCTTCACACTTTATGACTTGGGGAAAATGGTTGTATGACTCAAGATACAGCAGCATGCCCAAAGGAAGGCTCCAGCTGCATGCAGAAACACAGGGAGACAAGAGAGGGCAGACTTGGCTCCCACTCCTCCACTCCTCTTGCAAAGCAAGGAAGGGACTTGGCTCTGAATCTGAAAAGCAATGAATACGCAGACAGGCCAGCAACAGAGAGCAGGACAGATTTATAGCACTCCAGCAACACCTGGGCAAGTGCTGAGCATATGTCATCGCTTAGATTTGTTGTGTGCCTTTATAGTCCATAGATGAACAACTCACAGTTACTAAAAGGAACTTCTAGATACTCATTGCTTGGCTAAATCATTATTGTCCTGAAAACAATACATGTCCAGATTTAAAAGCTTATATAATATATGACATACACATTTCTTTTTTTTTTTCTCCCAAAGGAGCAATGGATACCAAATAATATGAGAAATGTAAAATCCTAAAGGTCTACACATCTAAAATCAGGTTCTGTTTTTGCACAGTTCCAAGACTGGTTTTCCTCAGACTCTACTTAAGTAATCTCCCATTCTTTTCAGCTTCTTTCATCAACTGATATGTGAAATTGGCATCTTTTCCACTAGAGGAAGGAGACTTTGCTTGGTTCTAATCCGTCTAAATTTTCACCACATTTATGAGGTTGTACCATAATCAACCATAACCTTTAGAAGAACAACATGGAAATATTTTTTATTCAAAATCACAAGCTAGCAAAAAAACTTGTCTGTGAGCTGACCTACCTGCAGCCGTGGAACAGTGAAAATCAGAGTTCTAACACATGCTTATTTTTACGTACACTGAAACTAAGTCTGCCAGAAAAAGTAATTTTTCTCTGTTTAGTTGATCAATATATATAAGTTCTTACCTATTCCATATTACTAGTAATTATACATGCTAAAAAAATGACTGAGAGAATACAAATGCATTTCTCTAATAGCATAAAAGCCAACACGAGCATAATAATATTAAACAGAACTTTTGAAAATCAATCATATGAGACCCTTAGTTCTTGATGATTACAGAATCATAGAATGGTTTGGATTGGAAGTGACCTTAAAGATCATCTAATTTTAATGCCCTTGTGATGGTGTGCATATATGGTCTATTAAAAACTGCTGTATTCCCAAAATGTTGAGTTGATACATGCTGAGAGGTCTAAGATGTGCAGCCTATCATGTTTAAAGCCTTTGTTTCATGATTATGGTTCCTTATGAACTTGGAAGATTTCTTGCTATTTCCTGACTTCTCTTCTCTTTTGTCCTTCAGGTAGATTTCATTTTTTCCCCAAACACAGTAGTTTTTCTATAAATAGTTTTAATTATATTTTGAAAGAGTCTAAATTGCTGTTTCTTTTTGTCTTTTTTTTCCACCAGGGAAACATCTGCCATCTCCTTGTGCTATATCCTACTGTTGTCACCAAAACATCCTTTATAAAGTTGCTAAAAGTCATAAACCTATAAATGCATTCACATTAAAAAAAAAATGTTTGGAAAACAAGAAACTTGTTTCACAAGATTGTCAAGGTTCACTTGTTTTCCCTCAGCCCAGAAAGCTGACACTTGACATTCTCACATTTTCCACACTGAAAGTGGTGACAACCACCCTTGGTTCAGACAATGGGTGGGTGGTCACAGCACATGCCTGCAAGATAGGAAAAGCAGCTCAAGTTACTTCATTATTCAGATAGGTGTCTCAGAGCTCAGGTGCATACTCTAATGGTGGGGTCATCTTTTCTAATTACCTGTTCAAGTTACTTGGCTTCATATAAATGACCTAATACTGAATCATTGGTTAAAACCCACTGGCACTGCAGATTGGCAACTAAAGCTGGATTAGCACATTTGAGCTGAGGGACCTATGCCAAACTCACTGTTGTGGTCTATTTTGATCCAGGAGATTCTTCTGAGACCCAGTTAAGACGGTTTCAGTGGAATTATTGTTAACTGAACTTTACACATAACTCTTAAAGCACTATTCTTTATTCGAAAAATTCAATAAAAAATTACAATCAGGTCTATTATTCAGTCACCAGATGGTACAGATGAGAATGTACTTCAAAATGCATGCTTAGAAACAGAGGTGGAAGGAGGATGATTTTCTAGAATGTGCCCTTGGTTTGACAGTATACATTGCCACTACCTAGCTCAGTCATGTACTGGGCTGAAGAAGATAAAGCTGCCTGAGGTATATGTCTACTCTTACTATAATTTTGGCTGTATTTGACTGGTTTCTGTCAGTCAGTGGAAAGTGGTAGCTGAGAGGGCAGAAAATTGGCTCTGCTGCCTACCCACTCCATTCCAAACTGATTAAACACTTGCACAGCTGGAAATAGGAGACTTCATAAAGCGATTTGGAACAGTTCATTTTCCCATGTAAAGAGAGAAAGGGATAATCATAACTCAAAGGCAGTCCTAGAACCTGCTGTTTGCTGAAAGATGTGCTCCAAAACTAAATATGACATCAAATACTTAGAACGACTATGAAATCCAAATATTAAATCCATGAAGAAGCATTAATAAAGGCTGAAGAGATTTAGAAGTAGAAAAGTCCTCAAATTAACTGTTCCTGTTTCTAGCCAGCAGTCAGCTTTTCATTTCACGTATGCTGAACTATGTGTTTCACGTTTCATTATTTTATCACATGTATGCAAATTTCATGTAATTGCAAGGAAAGGTGTTAAAATTTTAAAAAAATCAGACTTAGAAAACAAATATGCTTTATCAGTAAACCACACAGATAATGTGGGTTATGATGAATCACATACAGGAAAGCTACATGTTCTTTATATAGCATGAGGATCTTGAAATTATATTACCTTTCAGGTTGAAACCTCGGCACTGAGTCAGAGGGTTTCCATGTCTCACGTCTTGCCTACGACTCCTCCTGAAATATTTTGTAAAAAAAAAAATGTTATTCCAAGACAGCTACACTGCAAATAAACACTTTTTTTTTTTATTTCTGTGTTTTGGTTTTCTCTTTCACCAAATCAACTGTTAGGGATAGTTCATGACCTACTATGAGTGTGTTTTATACTTGGCAAGCTTCCTTGAGTGAAGATAATGTTTAAGTGAATAATCTATTTGCTGAAGTTTATAAAATGTTTGTACTTCTGGTAGGTAAAGTAGTTTTGCAATGGAACTATAGAAATGGAAGGCTAGAGGTGATGCAGAATATAGACATGTTTATTGTCACAAGATCTAACATTCAAAGCTGACCACCCCCCCCGCCCCCCGGAACTCTTCATAAAGACAACCACCTAAGAATGAGATGAGTAAGAGTCACAGTGCATAGTCATAAGTAAGTCATAGTAAGAGTCATATCTAATGCATCAACAGAAAATTATGATATAGGGCATGTTCCCTCCTTGATTTTGGTAGGTATCTTAGTTTTGTTGGCTGTGGCCTCACCCTGATAGCAGAGTGACTAAAGTATTCATCCACAATGATGGAGAGCTAAGATTCAGTTCTGTCCTCTACTCGTATGTGACTATTTCCTAAGGATACTCAAACTCACCTAGTCTCAGAATACTTCTGAATGAGACTTTGATTTGGAACACATACGCAAAATCACAATTCTATAGCAAACTAGTTAGGGAGCTTACTGAGCTTGTGAATACTGGCACTTCAATCCTCCCTGGCTAAGAGATTATAGCTCAGAGAATTCAGCACATAAAAATCTGGTACCTGATTCTTTTTTTATTCTTAAGAAATATTGTTTTGTTTACTGGATATTCTGTAAGTTAGTTCAATATTTATCAAGTTCAATGATATATATATATTGGTGACAGATAGTTGCAAATGGATTCTGCTGGGATATGTAACAGTTATATTCTCAACTACGCACTGATGACTTGTGAGGTCAGAAAGCATAAAAAGCCCCTGGAGCTCCAGTACCTATGAGTGAAGGGTGATGTCTCTACAGTCACAATATACCAGGTACTGCACAAACACCCAGAGACAGGGTTTATAATCCTGTGTCACCTGATCCTTCACTGCATTGTTTTAAAAGGAAACATCTGAAAGGTGATGTTTCAAAAGAGTAATTTCTGACATTCCAAGTATATTTTTGATGTTTACCAGTGAAAATATTTCGTCTTACACTTTGGAATCTTAACCTTTGTGAATTACTTATGTGTGACAAAGGAGACAATGAAGAATTTCTAAGTGAATTTCAAAATTCCTGTGCTACCGTGAGCTGCTCCAAACTGTCAGAAACAACATGCTGCTTGCCTTACACAGTTCTGAGTATGTAAACTTACAGTTTGATATTTATAAAAAAAATTATGAGAAAGTGATGTTTAGAAAATAAAGATAATGCTGTCAGGTGTTTTGAGGTAAATCAATGTTGGATGAGGAGCTGCTGTAATTTATGGGAGATAGAGATGTCAAAAGAAGCAAATAAGCAAATGTGTCCAGCAGATACTACTGTCTAGACAATGGGATTTGGCTGTAATTACTAATGTTTTCTCCTTCATAATCTCTTTTGTTCAATAACAGGAAAATTCATTTCCTTCACATATGAAAACAGGGTTTCTGTTCCATACAGTTTTAGGTGTTTCTTTTGGTTTGATATAAAAAGTGAATTGTAAACAAAATGTCAGCATGAAAGCAAGCCTCAGTGGAAATAACCATGCCTGTATATAATGGGGATGGTAAAGAATCCAGCAGAAATTGTACTGACTCAGTATACATGACTGCTCATCATACCTTTCAGCAGCTATGTGAGCATAAGAGTTAGATGGCCTTTGACTTGGGGATTTTTCTTCTCTCCCTACATGTTCTGAACTTTGTTCCATGGAAGAAAACAATCAGTTTGCACAATGGAAGCTGAATATGCTGAGTGAAAGCAGCAAAACTTCAGGTACTTTACCAGTTGTTACATGGACAGATTGGGCTTTACTTTTTAATCTGAAAAAAACCAAATGAATCACGAAAACTCTGCAATAACAAAAGTAATTGTCTTTAATCCCAAGGGATGACACTGTCATCAGCTGGTTGTGTCACTAAAGCAGAGCCAAATGAAGCCCATTAACTGTATCAGGTCTTCTGCAGCTCACAGTGGTGTATATCGGAAAGGTTGGTCTTCTCTGCAGTAATATATCATAGTATATTCAGTAGCTTTGTTTGTATATAAAGTCAAATCTTAGTAATACAAAAGCTTGCTACAGCCTCCTGCTATTAGATATTTCCCTTGGGAGGAGGAAAGAGACTCCTGTTTTGCATAGGAATTATGAGATGGACTATTAGCTACGTTGTAAATTTAAAAGAAATTGCTTTCCCTGTCTGCTTTAATAAATCTCATGTCAAAAGCCCCAAATCCGCAGGCATTACATGAAAGCAACATTTGCCTAAAATTTCCCTGGAAATAATTCTTCTCACTTAGAAGAAAGTGAAAAAAAACAAACAAAAAAATTTAAATACTTTATTCCTCAGACAGCATGAGAGAGATTTTGTGGTATTTAGGGCTATCATATACAAACTGAGCAACTGGCTTTAAACAAAGGGAACAAATGTTTCACTGACTTTGTGTGCATGAGACAGAAGGATTAATATTTATGATTAGGAATGGGTGTTCTTTCTTTTTTCAATTCATCACTTTAAATATGAAAAGGCAAGCTCTTTATCATACAGTCTTGCTGCATAGACTCCTAGGTGATGGAACACTGCCAAACACAATAGCTACAGAGGTATTGCTTGTACATGCTCCTGAAAGGAACGACATCCCTCTTCTAAATCACATTACAACACCCCAGGCTACAAAGCAGAACAAAAGCCTTCTTCCCTTGCAGACTTCACTGGTCTGCTTAATACTGCTCACCTTTTCCCTGTGGGATAAAACCTGGAGCAGGAGCTGCCATCCCAGGCACAGTACGGATCTCGGGCGAGGCAACAGTCAGCACAGGCAGTCCCGTATATGTGGCAGCGATGCAAGGACACCTGGGTGATCCCTTCATCTGAGCTTACATACAACTGTTGCTGTAGAAAACAATGGAGATATTTTTTTTTCCAACATGGAGAAGCTTCACCTGAGACTCAACTAACACACTTAAACCCTTTCATTTAATTTTGGAATTAACTCAAGACCAAGAGGGAAGCCACTGATATACATAAGCCAAGATAAACAGAAATCTCCCAGGTGAATGAGCCTAAAATATTTCCACCTTCTTCTTAGAAAACACTTAGAAAGACCAGGGAACATTAATGCTTTTTAGACATTGAGTACCATTGTTCTATTCTGGGGCAGACAGGCTGAGTTAATATTGCTCAGATTTGAGAACTTGGTACTTATTCAGTGAGGATTATTGGCTCAAGTCTTTGAACTAGGTATTTTCTCTGCAGTCATTTTAACAAATATTATGCAGAGTTCCTAGTTGGATTCTCCAGTGCATAGATCTCCTAGACATAAACCCCAGGGATTACTTTGGGGCTCAGGGCCAGATTCTGATAGCCTTATATACCTGGAAAACTAAGCCAGCAGAACTCTTATAATAAATGAAAGCCTTTGCAAAAGCAATTCAAAGTGAATGGGTCATCATCAAAATCTCAGCTAAAATGACTGTTACTCAGAAACAATTAATCAATTATTCTTAAAATAAAAATTAATTTTGAACCCTAGAAACACCTCCTGATTTTTTTGTCATAAAACAAAAAAATATATAGCTGATTCAATTTAGTGAATACTTATCAGTAGTTTTGTACACATAATTGACACTTTCAGTGAATTAGAAATTACATGCAATGTATAGAAATTGTTTTATCTTAGAGGTTCTAGGGCATATAAACAGCTTATGCAAACTTCTGTCATGTTTCTTCATATTCATTACAGGAAATGTCCTGCCTATATTTAGTATGCTGCACAACAACTGGTATTCTAACATCTTTAAGCTAATCTATTTCTCAGTGAATAAGCATTCAGTAAGCATTTCACTTTTCCTTACCTTTTTAGATGAAATCTTCATTGATGTTACAGGAGAATTACTCTGAAAGACAAAATTCCAAAGCACATTTACAAGGACTCTCTTGTTAGTCCTGTGCCAACATTAAACTTTAAAATTCCATAAAACTGAATTTATATCTAAGAAAACTATAACTTTCCATATCTTGCAAAGGCATCACTCACTCTTACAATTTTTTTGCTATTTTCAGAACTAAACAAATAACTAAAATTAATGTCTCTCTAAATGTATAGGCTATACTTAGCCTCATTATTATTATTCCTGTGGATCAACAAGTTTTTGTACACTTCTAATTAGCCAGCATCTGTTTCCCTCAGCCATATAGGAACAATGCTTTTTTGAAGCCATTATTTCACAATGTCATAAGACATTATGTTCATACTTTGATGATGATGATAGAGGAAAATCATGCAACAGCTCACGTATACTTACCACATGATCCAGATAAGAATATTTCATATTTCTCCTACACATTATCTACAGTGCATACAGTCTGGTTACCATCCAACATATACTTTCAGATTATCAATGATTAAAATATTAAAAATGGTATCTGTGCTACTGACTGTTTCTTTCCCAGAGACAGTACTATATACTACTGTGTGTCATCACAGCAGTCTGCTATTGTCTGAAGAGCTGAAAAAGGAATCACACTCATTGCCTTAAGCAAGCCACGCAATTCCTTATTATTATCCAAATGAATGATAAAATTCATGGTAATAAAAATGTTCTGCATTTTCTGAAGAGTTAGTATTCGCTCAGTGACAAAGGAAAGCCATAACTGTGGGCCAGGATTAATTGCAGTGGACTACAGGCAGAGCAGGCAGGCCAGGACTAGAAAATCTGGCTGTGAATCTCATGAATTGGCAAAGCTCTGAAGGTGTTCAGAGCTGCTATAGTATTTCATGAAGTCTGGTGTCTCAAGGTCAAATGCAATTGGATCTGCTGCTGTATTTTCCTTTCATTGCTTATACTCTGCAAAGGAACCAGTGTTTTGCTTACTCTCAATATTTACCAGCACACAGCCAGTACTCTTATTCCTCCATTCCCTCTCTCTCAGAGAGACTCATCAAAATGCTGCTATGCTGCCTACAGTGATTGCAATGGCAGATGTTGTGTTACTATGATTTTGAGGGTTCACAATAAAAGTGTCTGTGCACAAAGGCCCAAACCCTAGGTTTAGGGTCAGGATTCTTCTCAGCCCATCTATCTGTTTGCTGTATTAACTTGCCTTTCTGTAAAAAGAATTAGTAATACTTGAGTAAATGGTACTCTTTAGGTACTATTACTCACATTCATCTTTGTAAAAGGGAAATCTTCAACAAAAGCCTAAAAATCCTCATTATGCCTTTTTGAGGGTTAGCACAGAGTGTGTGCCTTATCTTGAAGAAATGTTTAATTCTCCCCATCTAGATAAAAAAATCTTGAATTTTCCTTTTTGTATCTCCTCAATGAAATAGAGACAAGCCCATCACAAACTCCTTAACTAAGTTTATAGATGCATGCTAACATTTGCTCTTAGACTACCTGTTTTAAAGAATAAGCCACTCAAAATTTTAAAAGAGATTTTTCAACAACAGGGTGAACACTTTCTTTAGGCTATTACAAGCTGCTACATGCCAGAGTGTTTGATAGAGGCTATTCCCCTATTTCTCCCTGTAGTTGTTTGTGTTTCTTTTCAGCTTATGTCACATTAAGCTTGTTGCTTTCTTGACTCCAGAGGCATGTGGCTTTGAAGAAATGGAGTTAAGCAAAAATAACACTAGTTTGATTCCATTCTGCAGTTCAGAATAAGGAAGATTATCAGATAATCAAAGAAGTAAAAAACCCCTTAGATTCCATCTGCAAATAGTTACAGTCTCAATACACGATGCCAATGATAAAAGTTGCCTTCTGGCAGTCCCTAAAATGTGACATTGTAAAAATGTGATTATCAAAATCCTTCTAGATAGCATAGTAATATAAAATACAAGCAACTTAAATACGGGGAGAAGCTTAAGCTAGGTACAGTCTTCATAACAGTGGACATTTTGTATTTCTCTTTGTGTGAGTATCAAGCTGCTAGTATGAACATTTGCTTGATCTTTTATCACAGTTGCCCTTGCCAATGTCTCTTAGAACAAAGTGTTTGTGTGAACATACACATTGGAAGAATAAAAGTAGGCGCAATCCAGACCTTGAAAACCTCCAGCTCCTCTAAAATGAGTTCTCCACTTGCAGAGAAGTTGGTGGGTAGGACAACAACTTTTTGTACGGTCCCTTGATCTGGAAAAGATAAGAAAAAGTGAGAATATATGGCAGAGAGAGAGAGAAATTAAAAAGCAGATGCACCATTATCAATTATGAAAAGAAAGTACCAAAGCAGGCACTGTGACATAGAGAAAGATATTAAAAGATTTTCAGTAATTTCTAGGGTTTGAGATCAAAAAGAACTCTGAGATGATTCCTTTACAAATCACAGACCATGAATAAATTTTATGTGACTGTATATAGTATCATTCACATGCATGAATATGAAGAAGTCGTGGTAAGACGGGAGTTACTACCATTACTGTTACCATTCTACCAAAAAAGATCAATCAAAATCAATATCTTCTGTACTAGTTGCTTTACAGACACACAGACAGAGGCAGTATTTATCCTAACGATCTTAAAGTAAAGCCACAGCAATATAAACAGGTAAAAGAGAGATTCTGCAGAATTTAATGTATATTCATATTCAATAATGAAACATAACAATAACTGATGATATTAGAGCTAAATCTCCCAAATAACTCTATGTACAGCTAAAGAAAGTAAGATGAAAGATGGTGGTTTCGTTTTTTTTTTCCCCAGAAGAATCAAACAATAATCAACTGGGTTACATATTGGTAGGAGCTAATCTTTTGGTCCATAAGGAGAAAAGGAAAAAAAAGGTGAAGAAGACACTGTTGCTCCTTTATCGTGTCTGCCCTCAAAATACAGTTCCAAGCCTTCCAAAGCAATGCAGGTCAAAGGAGTAAGACATAAGAAGGATGGGGCAGTGGCAGTNAGGTGAAGACGACACTGTTGCTCCTTTATCATGGCTGCCCTCTCAAAATACAGTTCCAAGCCTTCCAAAGCAATGCAGGTCAAAGGAGTAAGACATAAGAAGGATGGGGCAGTGGCAGTGTTTCAGCAGGGTATATATTATTAGTCAGACCTAAGGGATATTTGCGAATATTTTTCCAAATGTGTTATGTGGGAAGATATGTATGAGATGGAAGGGTCCATCTGTGAAGGCTCTTAAAGGCTGTGACAGCCACTGAAGTGCTTCTGATCTTGCAGAAAGGGAAGGCTGTGCGAGAATCACAAGGACAAGCATTTGTACTTGGAAAAAACTACAGCACGTAGGAATCCTCTTGCTTGAAGGGTCTAGAAATTAGTCTGAGTAGAATAAATATATTTGCTCAACATTGATTCTGAGAAATGAGACCACATGGTATAGATTCTGTTCAGTCTTCAGAAGTTTTATGAGCAGTATAGGCTTGTGTGGTTAGTAAAACATTAGTACAGCATAATATAGGTAAGTATCTACACGTATTTTTATGAATTTGTGGCTGAGCAAAGGCAGTCTCAGTTTCTTGTTTGCAATTCAAGATGTAGACTGCGCAAACTGAAAAAGGGCAATTTTGCTTATGCCATTAAGGTCAATGACTAAATTCCATAGCTGGAGCTGCAGGGCAAGTTGCTTACAGTAAATAATTTACATCTTCTTATTTCCCTGGGGGAGGTCAGCAAATAATGATATATTTTTTAAAAATAAGGTTTAAAGTCAGAATACTAATATGTAATGACCTGACCACACACAGAGAGCACATTGCAGTATTTTGTCACTTAAAAAGAAAAGGAAAAGAGAAGTTGACAAGACTTAAAAATGTGTAGCTATCAATTGTACAAACTCAGGGTATATTGGGCATGAATTTTTCATGAGAATTTTCTATAGAGAACATTCATTCTCATTATACATTAGCATGATAAAACAGTTCCTTCCGAAAAAGCTTTACTGAAACTAGATCTTATAATAGGACACCTGTGGACTAGACTAGTGTTAGCCAAGCTATAGGAACCTGAGAGATTTACTAACTGCTAGAACCCACCAAAGCTAATGCTTAAAAACTGCTGCAGATGCATCCCTCAGTGGAGCTGAGGAGAAGCGTGTGCATGTGTCTGTGTGTGTGTAGTGCTGCTTTTACTGAAGGGAATAACCCACTCACATTACAAAAAAGCACAACTTAAGCCGAGTCTGTCGCTGTTACTTCATCATTTCATCAATATACTCTCTCTAACATTAAACTATACCACACAAAATACTGTATCAGAAGCAGAGGAAGGAGTCAAAGCCTTTTGTGGTCTGGGCTTTTTTTTCATCTGCCTGCAAAGTGTCAACTACCTGTAACCCTGACATATATACAGGGCACTAAGCTTTTTGACAGTGACCTTACCTGCAAAGGAATGTGAGGCCGCAGAGCCTCCAAAGAACAGGTTTAAATGATCCATTAGCACATACCAAACATTCAAAATTCTTAAATTGTCTTTGGTCTTCAAACATTGTCTCAAACTGAAATCAGAACCTGAGGGGAGATTTTATCCTAGGCATTGGTACAGAAAATACTGATAACGCCTGACGCCAGGTCCTTTTGTCCTAATAACCTTTCTTATTTGAAAACTAGGTTCCTATCTACCTTTTTGTCACACCCTAGAAAAACACACAGAGTTAAGGACTGTTTACCTTGGTATTCATATCCTTTTACTCAATATTTTACCATTCGCTTTGACTCAGTGTTTTACCATGATTATTGCAGAAAGGAATGCCCCATTGTTTTAAAGAATTAGCAAATTTAATACAATATGTAAAATAAATATTCATGTTAGGTAAAATAGTCAATAAAAAGCTATTAATTAAATGAAACCACTTAAAGCAAGGAATTCCAACAGTCTGGACATATACACACAGATAATTCCAACAATACATTGGATGTAGGCTATAGCCCTCTACCTGTTGTAAAGACAGTTATTAAACTGTTTCTCAGTCTGTTCCTTAATAAACAAAAAGGATGTATTTGTGCGTAAACTCCACTTTTTATTCCTTTCTCAGTGGTATTAATGCGTCCATTATAAGCACAGTAACTGACAAACTAAGTCACATATACATGTTCATGTCAGAAAGCTTATGGAACATAAGAGTTTGGCTATTTCCTTTAATGGCAAGGCAGCTGACTAAATTCCCTTGGTCAGGATGAAAGTTGGAAAGGATACATCACTGTGCACTGCAGGAGATATATGCAAAGCAGCAGTGCCTGAGCTGTTTTCCAGTGTATTTCACAATCTTATGTGCTTTAAACCAGGCATTAGAAATCACCAAACAACTATAAATCAATTTTTTTCATGCTTTGGGTCAATGTATGAAATTATAAGCTCGCTCTGTAAAAATCATAAAAGTGAACATGGCCTCAAGCTCTGCCAGGGGAGATTTAGGCTAGAGATTAGGAGGAATTTTTTTACGGAAAGGGTCATTAGGTATTGGAATATGCTGCCCAGGGAGGTGGCTGATTCGCCTTCCCTGGAGGTGTTTAAGTCACGAGTAGACGAGGTCCTGAGGGGCATGGTTTAGTGTTTGGCGGGAATGGTTGGACTCGATGATCCGATGGGTCTCTTCCAACCCGGTGATTCTGTGATTCTGTGATTCTGTGAAATCCACTTGAAAACAATTCTATATTGTTATGGTTGCACACAGATATTAAAAAAAAGGTATTGCTCCTCTGGAATGTCAATCCATCATTAGAAGGTATGAATTGAAGAGGCAGATTTATGCTAATCACTTCCCTGACTTTTCATCAGGAGGTCTTCACAGGTTAGCATCAGCCCAGCATTCTGTGAGTTGAGGGCAGTTGGAGAAAAGAGGAGGAATCTCCCTCAAGCTGATGGTAAGAGGATAAGAGCAAGTCATCAAGTTTTTTCCATTTCAAACCTGCTTGAACAGCTACAGTGTCCCAGCTTGACATGGAAGTCAATGTTACTGAGATCATATTCCCTCTGGGAGGACCAAGCAAGTGGGAATGGCAGGAGAGGAAGGCGATAACATCCTGTAGGCTAAAAAATGGTACAGAGAGTACACAGAGTGGGAAATAAATGGAGAAGGTAGGTAGTCTAATAAATTGTCCAAGGAAGGAGAGACAAAATAATAACAATAGTAGCAATATTAATATTAATAGCAATAGCAATAGTAATAATAAAGAGGAAAAAAGAAAAAAACTTCCTTGAAATGCAAGGCATGATTCTGGACTAGTATTAATCTCCTAAACTTCATTGATAGCAGTAGGACTATGCCTGATTACACCAATTCCTGGTCTTCCTGAGCATGGCCAATGGAAAAAGCAAAGCTTAATAAGCAGCAATGAAAAATACACAAGTGTTTGGCTGGAATATGTATTCCAGAAGCTGAATCTGCAGCTCAGAGTTTAAATATCATTTGCTGATTTTCTGCTAGCCTTTCCTTCCCCAGCCCTAAGTGAACACTGCAGTTGACAATATTGTGAGCCACAAAGATAGTCAAGACCCATCCACCCCTGAGCCACATAACATGCCCAAATTGAACAACAAATAAAAAAACTGACTTTTCCATATAATAAATAAATGACTGCAATGGACACCAACTGCTACCCAAAAAGGAGCAGAGGCTTCACAGAGAGGCCTCCTGCAGTAATTCCCTTCCGTGATATGTCAGACATTGCTGGAGACCCTCTGAAAATCTTTCTCTGTGCTGTACCTGTCAGCCTGATAGCAGCTTAATTTTTTTTCTCTACTCTGAGTTGAACCTGATGCAAACAAATAAAACTACAAACAAAAATAAAGCAAGGAGCTTGCAGAATGCTTAAGATTTCTCTGCTTGAGAAAACGTTGAGGCTTAGCAGAACATCTTAGATGGTAGCGTGTTAACAATCAGGGCTGACAACCTGGTCCCCATGCTCTCTGCTATCCTTAGACCTCTGCTGTAAGTCAAGGCTCCCACCACAGTCACTCAACCTCTCTGTATTTTAGTCCACTCATCTGTCAAATGGGTGTAATTGTTTTCCAGTTCATAGCATTGTTGTGAAACTAAAATCATTTCAAGCTGCATCAAAGAACAAAATGGCATATACAAATGTCTACTGAGCTCACAATTGAAAGTAAGACTTCCACATAGACACAGGTGGATCTACATTGTAAGCCTGCTTGGAAAAAAACTGAACAGGAGGAAAGAAATAAGTGGACGAATACCTTCTTTTCAAAAGCATGTGAAAAATCTTTGAATAAATTGCTCAACAAAACGTCTCAAATGACTGAGGCAGTATGACCAAGAGGAAGAAGGAAACTCAGCCCGCTGTCTGTTGTGCCACTGTTGTGCTACCTCATCTCCTCAAGCTCAGTGTCATGAAGTGGCAGTCAACAAATCTATGAGAGGTAAACTTGCTCTTCTGACCAGATTATCTCTCTCTGTTAGAATCATTACATGATTTTGGCTATTGCATTACTGGAGGCTACCGTTGTCAGCAAGGGTTAATTTTCCAAAAAGGAAGGTGTCATGTAACACCATGAAAATGAGGATTACAACCTCATACTCCGAAGGTACTGACTGTATTGACATTTTGAAAATAAGAGTTGCATCAAAGAAGAGAAGATATTAAGAAACACCGATCAATCTCATGCCACATCAGATGCACGTGGACCACATTAATCATCTGAATAAACCACTCTTAAGTCTGAAGTCTCTTTTCACAACAGTAACTTTGATTGCTTCCCACAAAAACATACACTACCTTGATAGCAAGGAGGACCTGTTTGACCCAGACATTTAAATACTTTCATAACACCAAGAGCAATAAAAAACCCTGTGCATGATGTTTTGGTTGTGCAATCTGTGTGTACTTTGACCGAAGGCTTTCATACTGCAAACAGTAGGTGGTATGCTTAAAAAATAAATATTAATCTCAGGAAAATGTTTTCATGCTGTTTTACTGCTGTTCTTAAAATACAGATGGAAAACAATGTACTAAAGGTTAAACGGAAAATGGAGAAAGGTTGGGGGTTTTAGATATAATTGAAATGAGTAGAGTAATTACAGAAAAACTCCAGGGTGAATCAAAAACTTCAGGACTGAGTCCTGCCCAACCACAGAAACAGGACAATTGAAGCAGAAATCTAACCCCAAATTCCTGAGCTGCTTATGATATTACTCATTGTACAGGAAAAAAGTATCATCAGTATCAACCTTGTCAAATATGCAAAGAGTGATTACATTATATCCAAGTAAATTGCTCCTTGAGTTTCTGTTTGAGAGGATAAAGTATACAGCATTTGTATCCTGTAGGTCCCTACCATTAAAGACTTGCTCCTTATTCTAAATCAACTCATTTCAGAGGGGATTAAACAGATGCCTCTGGGTGGACTTCACAAAAACTAGCAAGTTTTGTCAAGTGTTTTGGGAGCCTCCAGGATTAAAAGCATAATGAAAATAGGATATTGTTATAATTTGAAAAGTGAGTAGAATGGTATGAGAATAATGCCTGTCTCTGGGATTTATTTTGTTAGCTATATACGGAAGGGAGGGAGGAAAGCACCCTATTAACTCTGGGCATAGACCAGACTCTAAGCTCTGTGCTTTTGCCTGGGAGTGCAAAGGAAACACTACATTTAGTTCACATTCATGTGAAAAAATTACAGAGCTGTATGTACCCTTCCATGCCATTGGCTACATGATGAAAACCACTGGGGCTGTTGGAACTTTATACTGCTGTTGTTCTTCACTTGCATTCAGAAACTGATTTATTGCTGATGCTGCTGAGGAGGAAAAGAGAAAAAGCTAGACATTTTGTGTGCTCTACATCTGGCAAGACATAAAACACTCCGATGTCAAGCATGAGACAGGTCACTGACAGTGACAGACAAGGCTGGCAACATCTCAGTTCAGCAGCAGTAACTCATCATCCAAGCTGAGTGTAATTGTCACCAGGTGTCAAGTCCCATTGCCTCTGGCTGTGGGGCTCCTGGCTCCCAAAGAAATTATCACATGAAATTCTCTTATACAATGTGGTTTTTGCATTTGCTGGGACAAACTGACACCAAAGCAAATCCCCTCTGTATTCCTTATGACAGTCAATATCTCTATCAAATCCTCCTGAATCTCACAGAAAGCAGAGAATGAAGAAAATAAGTTTCTCCTCTCAGTGGCTGAAACTTGATCACTTCTATTTAAAAGAGCTGTAAAACAGTAATTTACATTGCACCATTTTTTTCTAAGGAAAATCTTGGAAGCTATTAATGTCCTGTGCCCTGTTCGGGAAGAATACCTCCCCTCCAACTAACTAGAAAGCAGACAATGATCCTTGTCTAAAGTGTAATGCAGAAGATAAACTAGTTAATACAAAATATAAAGAGCTGCAATTTATGTATTTGTCCCACAATGGACTGTGTGCTGATACACAGAAGAGGATTAACAAAACATAACAATGAGCTGAGGTGTGCTATTGTTTTTAAGGGGTGGGTGTGGGTTTGTGTAAGACCACACTGATCACCTAAAACTAGTCCAAAGTTAATCAAAGTATAAACTTAAATTAACTATATTTATTCTTGCAGAATTACGGAAATGCTGAACATCAGTACTGAGCTTTTTCATGCACATTTCAAATTTTCAATACATCTCCAGTATGAGCGAACAGTGATTCATTGAAAACACTATATTTGTTGGAGACATATATGTCTTGTCTTTTCCACTAGTTTTTAGTAGAATTTTCCTCCAATTAACATTAGTTGTTTATAAAGCGTTTAAAAAGAGTCACACCACTATATAAAAAAATGCATAAAATGTTCATTTGAAATATCTGAACTAGCCTACCAAGCTATTACTTTTGCTAAACATAGTGATTTGACAAGGAATAAAGCTAATAGAAAACCAAACCTTCTCTTTTACTAGTTCTTGTGGAGCTGTATGACAGTAGTAGGGACAATTTCTATTAATGTTTCTGATATTTCTACGCTCATATATGAATACTTTTTTCTTTACTTCTGTAGGAAAGGAAGAAAATAACCCTAAAGGGTCCCAAAGTCAAGACTTGTAGTTGCATTAATTAAGCTAAAAAGAAAATGTGAATAGATATTAGATGGTGGGGAACTCACCTCAAGAAGAAAGCTCTGTCCTAATTAGCTTAATTTAGTAGTTTCCATTGACTCAGATATAGGATCAAAGAGATCTTCAGGAGCACTTTAAAACACATGTATCAACTGCTAACCAAAAAAACCCCTCAAACCACCCAGATCTAAAATGGATGAGATTCCTAATGTAATTCAGTACCCAGAGCTTCTTTTATCATGATTATGCCTCATAATACACTCAGTATTCACAATGTAGTAGCTTGTGACCTGGTAAAAGTTCAAAAGCACATAACCTAAGTGTTTCTCTTTTTTTCATGTCCTTTCACTGAAATGCAGAAGCCTGTAGGCTGTAAGGAAACCTCCAGAAGTCATATGGTCCAGTCCCCCATCCAAATCAGATCCAATTGGAACTGGTTGCTTGGGGCTGTGTTGGGTTGGGTTTTGAAACTTCTGAGTCTCCTAGGGAGGAGAATTCACAGCCTCTCTGGGCCCTTGTTCCTAAGTTTGACCACAGTGATAGTGAAAACCTTTTTCCTTTTATCTAGTTATGATGTCCCACACTACAACTTGTGTCCACTGCCTAACACCAAGCACCTTGAGAAGAGTCCTGGTTTGACTTTTCCCATGAAATAGTTGTATCACCCCATTAGTTAGTTGTCAACAGCAACAAGGTCTCTCCTTAGCTTTCTCTGAATAAACCAATTGTCTCAATCTCTTCATACACATCAATCACTCAACTGAACTTGTTCCATTAGGTCAATATTTTCCTTGTATTGGGGAGCCCACAACTGGATATGATACTCCAGATAGGAGTCAAATACAGGGGAAGAATCTCTTCCTGCAACCCACTGGAAGGATACACTTCTGCTAATACAGCACAAGGGCACTGTGCTGATTTTGATAGCTGGGGAGGTTTTTCTAAAAGTGAAAAGAGTTCTTTTTAATCCTGCTCCTATAGAAGTCCGCCATTCTTAAGATATTTTTTAGCACCAGTTTCCTAAATCTATTATAACAGCATGATTATTCCAAGCCCCATATGAGTTCGCTGGCAGTTACGGTTATTCTACAAGTAGAAAACAACCAGGACCGCAGTAATATGTGAACCATAAGAGTAACACAAGATATCTCTGTAATTATTTTCTGATGTTCAGAGATATATTTATTCTCCTGGAGTTCTTTTCCTTTGTTCTCGTGGAAAACATCTGTAGTAAAAATATCAGCCACTGTGCCTATCAACTTATAATGCCCTGTTAAGACAGCAGGGGGTTCAGATATGAATAAATCCTAGGGTCTATTCAGAGTATCGCTCCACTTGTCTGCCTCAGTCAGAAGTGTGTGATTCATATCTGAATGATTTGAAAAATCAAAATTGATCGGTACAAGAGTCACTTGACCTCTTCCCTGCAGACTTCAGAAGCATAATTACAGATTCAAATTTGATGTAACTAAACCCAAAATGCGGGTTATGTAACTCAGAAATTATTTTAGAATAGTTGGAGCAAATTCTCTGTGTCCACTACTGCTAAGATTCCAACCAATTGTTTCTCCTTCTCTGCTAAATACTTCCATATTTTTACTTCTTTTTGTGGAGTTATTTCTGCCTTTGCAACATTCTTATTAAATTGTGTTTTTCTTCTGAAGTGGCTTACACAACAGATATTAAATAATGATGCTGAGAGTATACAAAAAAATACAAAGTCAGATTTTAGTATTTTCACTCATGTTAGACACCATTAGATTCTATTGTGGAATCGTTTAAAACCGTATTCAAAAGAGGTATTATAATTTAGATAAGGTACAATATACACTAGTATTGATTTGTCTCAAATAAAATTCTCATTAATAGATTGTATCTCATGCACGTAATAATGTCTGCAGGAAACATAAAAATACAGAGAAAATAAAAAGATCTTAATTTATGGATTTCTATAGATATTATTGTAGATAGTAAATATGTTTAAACACACATCTGAAGCTAGACGTTGTACAGATTGTAGTTGACTGCAAGTTACAATGCGACGGAGGAAGACAATCGTTGCTATGTTTGTCTTACCAGTTCCAAGAAATAAAACATGGTATCTTCCATCAGCAGCATTCACTCGATCCACAGCAATCTTTGTATACTTGTAGTCGGCTCCTATCCGGATGATTAATGGCCTCTTGTGTATTGGGTAAATGGGATTAAACATCAAAGGGTGGTTCCTGATGAAGGTCACAACATCGTCTGGAAACTCTTTGGTTGTCCGCATGTTAGGTGTGAAGGCTCCTCCTGGACACTGTAAGAAACATGTATAACAATGCTTAACGATACTTATCTTCTTTCAGAGAGTCTTCATCTCGAAATCATTTACAAATATTGACAGATGGTTGACAAAGTAAGTTCCTGAAAGAGCACTTCAGACTCTGACTGAAAGTATCTATGTTCCAGTAACAGGAATGAACTGCTTGAATAGCTACACTTTGAACTCCTATCAATTCAGATAAAGCAAAGACAAACATATTTTTGCACTTTCAAAGCCCAGCTTGATTGCAAAGATCCATACTCCTGGACATATTTCCACATTCTTTATGCCTCCAAACTGTCTGTTGGGAAAAAAAAAATCCAAGCAATTGGTATGGAAATATACCAAACTTTCACAGCTGCTTTGTTATACATGTACTATAAAAGCAAAAGGTGAAATCTGATATTAACTGCAATTTGGTCAATATCCCTTTAGTCATTACATTGATTATGAGATGGTGAAAGGGCTTGTGACTCATCTTCATTTGTAAAAAGAAATAACATGGAGTTGATGAGGGGATACCAAGACAACTCGTTTACATTTGAGAAGGTTGACCATTCAGAGGATCTTGTCGCCACTTTATATCTACAAAACAACAGAGGTCCATGAATACCCTGGATGCTTCTTTAAATGCAATGAAGGACGATCCAAATAATCAGCACTGAGGCGTTCTGGAATTTCAGGAGGAAATAAAAGCAATCTTAGAAAGCCCAGGTGTTTGCTCAGAGTGAAACTAAAAGACGACTGTGGGAAAAAATATCTCGAGCTACGTCAGTAACTGGTACAATGTTCTGGATACATCTATGCTAATTTACATGACTTTTTTTCAGCAGCCATTAGTGATCTTTTGCTGCTCATGAGNCACTCGTTTACATTTGAGAAGGCTGACCATTCAGAGGATCTTGTCAACACTTTCCTCTATATCTACAAAACAATAGAGGTCCATGAATACCCTGGATGCTTCTTTAAATGCAATGAAGGACGATCCAAATAATCAGCACTGAGGCATTCTAGACCTCAGGAAGAAATAAAAGCAATCTTAGAAAGCCCAGGTGTTTGCTCAGAGTGAAACTAAAAGACAACTTTGGGAAAAAAAATCTTGAGCTATGTCAGTAACTGGTACAATGCTCTGGATAAATCTATGCTAATTTACATGACTTTTTTTCAGCAGCCATTAGTGATCTTCTTTTGCTGCTCATGAGCTTTCATTTTACCCCTTAACAGACTTCTGAGCTGTGAAACTCTCCTCAAAGTATGTGAGCTATTAAGAAATATTTCAGCACAATATTTTTCCAGTTGGAAGATGTCGATTTGTTAAACACAAAGCACTGAATGGAAACTTGTTTGTTTTGATGAGGACCATTCTTACATCTAGCATGGAATTTCTGGTTAAAACCACAGACCAAAATTAGCTTGTAGGTTAGGGAGGGGATTACCTCACCTGATTTACACTGACTCAAAGTCGGGCATTTATTCTTAGTTAGCCATCTAGTTTTCCTCTGTGGTCAGTAATTCAGACTAGATGACCTGCTTTTAGATGGCTAAAACTACATTACATGAATCATACTGGGAGAGACTAGAAATCTCATTGGGGATATATGAGTCATGTATTCAACCTACCTGATGAGGCCAAATGTTAGATTCTGGGTCTTCATCTCCCAGGGGATCCCTGTAACCACCAGTCAGGAGTGCCCATTCTACCTTCACTGCTAGAAGCTATTTCATCTTGTGCACATAATAAGCTATTCATCAGACAATACCAGTAACAAAGTATAGAAGGGACTGCAGCCTAATCCCAGTCTTAGAAATCATCTTTCGGGTCAATTATGATTTAATTATTTATACAAAGTATTACAGCTCTGGTAGTAACTCCTCAAAAGAAACTGCTCTGGCATCAATTGCCTTCAGGAAGAAGAACCAGAACTCAGCTCAGATATGGGCTGCTTTCCTAAGTGACATCCTTAATAATTAATCCCTGTGGACTCTTGCTTATCCTGTGGGGTTTGGTTTGGTTCTCATTAGGAATGCCACTGCATGCTAGCCCTCTTAAGTACTCAGAAGACTGAATTCTGATTATTTTGTTGGCTCTAATTTTCCTCCTGTGGCACTTCCAGGAAATATATGGAACTATCTACTAAAATCACCAACAAATGCTGGGAAATAGTCGTCTTCATATATTTGTAGGCTATTAGCAAATTTATTCTACTTGATAGTGATGTGCCAGATCTCAGTGCCTCTCCAGAGGGATTGTGTTTCATGAGTAGCTCAAATTAAACACTCGTGTTCCACACGACTTGGTTAAAAGAAGACTATCTTTAATACTTTCTATACTTCCATTCTAGATCTGGAGATCATGAAACCTTTGTCTGTGACTTCTTACAAAAAAGTTTGTGCTATGGTTCACCACAGTATGACCCTAAAAACTAAAATTATATCATTCTGAGCAAAGCCTTAAGAAACATCTTTAATCAATTAATTATTTTGCTATCTCCTGTATAAACCAATGACAAAAAGATGTTACAGCAAAACACTATAAGAGCTACCCTTCCTGGAGGGATTGAATGTATAACCTTTGCACCTTTTTCAAGGACTTGGCTTCAAAATAATTATGTTCAAAGTTGATCACCATGCAGTTAGATTACAGAGAGAAACAAAATTCTTTAGTTTACAGCATATTCCCCAACATGCTCTAGGTACAAAAACTATTTCTGAAAACTCTGATGAATGGAAACTATCCTCAAATATCACTGAACTGAGCTGCATGACACCAATTATGTATTTCTTTTTCCTTTCTTTTTCCATAAGTAAGTTTTTCTTGTGGAGAAATAAAAACCCGTTGGTATTTAGTGAAGGACAGCCAAACATTGCAGAGTTGATTATGGCTAAATGAACATAATGCTTTATTTAATCCTACTGAAGCTGTAGTAAAGTCTTTTCATTGTTTATCTAATGTACTCTGACACAATGAACATTCATTTCTGTCCAGAGGTTTAGTATGAATATCTCTTCAAGCAACTGTAAAGCAGAATTTTCCATCTAGTCTAGGAAGGCACCCCTGTCTAGTCCAGCATCCCAGAAGTTGCAAAAATTTATGCTTCAGAGGAAAGTGGCTGACATCGCACAATCTGAAAATGTAGATATTCAATGTTAACCCTTCAAACACAAATTCTGATCAGCAAAAAATTCCCAAGTCTTGATTTGTACAAGTGCTTTAAAAATAGAGATTGTGTCATGGAACTTTTAGGCAGAGAAATAAAAGTAATGCTAAACAAGTTCCAGCTTGGAAAATATACCTTTAAGATACTATGTTGTGGGTGAATTGTTAGGAAGCACAGAAAAACAGTGATCAGAAAAAACAATTATCAGAAAAACAGTAATGATCAACTTAAAAGAATCTCTTCTGGCTTAATTTTTTGTGAGCTATGATCTAAAAAATTATTTTCAAATTCAGAGCTCATTAGCACACCTGAAAAATGTAGACAATGTCTGTTACCATGTTAAATCCAAATCTGAATTTTGTTTTTCCCTGGCTATTCTGCTGCCCAGTTTCTTCAGGTCCATCTGGAATACCTTATAAATCTCCATAAGGCAAACCAAGAATAACATGCCAGTGGCTGAGGAAACATACAGATGTAATACTCTGAAGCAGCAAGAAATTCTGAAATTTGACTAATCACAAGAGCATGAAGCTTACTATTTAAATGGGCCATTTACTTTCCTTTTTTATAAAACTTAAACTTAAAGTCAAGGTGAAATAGTGAGATTACAGCTGTATGAATTAATTGCAGGGAAAGAATAATGCTAGCATTAAACCTTAGTTCAACATCAGATATTGATTAGTTAATTCTAGAGCTCTGGCAATAATGAATCCTAAATCTTACAGCCAGTAATAACTGCAGTAAAAATCACAAAGAATTCTGTGAAAAGGCAAAGCTATTCCATTCACCTGAACATAAGTATATGAGAAAAAGAGAGAAAAAAACAGATCTACAGCTCAGATGAATATGACTGATATAGTGATATGGTTAAAGGTTTTTACTGTGACTTAAAGGCTTTTCCCGTGATAAAAGAAAAGAAAGGAAGTATTCATCGAAAAAATATAATTACAGGATTGAGTGATGATTTATCATTCTCTGCATACTTATTTAATTCTGATACATAAGGAATTGTAAGAATGCTTCATAGGTATCAACAAAACTCCATACTATCATACTTCACCTAGCAAATACAAATTTAGAGAAGATTCTAGAGAAAGTTCATATATTCTTCATTAAACCTGGAAATATTAGACTTCACACTTCCGCTGAATCTAAATTAAGAACACTGCAAATAAGTAAGCAATAAAATAAAGACAAAACTGCATCAACATCAATTTTTATACATCATAAAGGTGAANAAGCACCCTAGTACATCTATAAAACTTTAAAGAACCATGGAAAATTCCTACAGTCTGAAGACAAACTTACAGATGTACTGAGTCAGATTGTAGAATAGACTCACAATGCTATCTTTGTATGCTTATTTATGCAACTATCTTATGGTCAAACATACACTAAAAATGTAAACGTACATGTAAACAACGACTGCCAGGTAATGAAATTATTCTTACCACCATTTCAGCAGAAACAGCAAGAGTGATTAGCATTTTGCATGACTTCTAATTCTTTCTAGAAGATTAGCAGCTACTACGTGATTTGTATGACAAGCTAAGAAGCAAATAAAGTTGTTCTGAACTGTAACTAAGTGTCATAGTCACATATAGTCCATTCCCCTGGAATAAATAATACTTATTTATGTATTAAACAAAGACAAATAATTGGCAAGCCTGCATAAACATCTTCGTACTTACAGTGCCAGGTCGTGGGTATGGAATTCTGCCCTGATATGGAATCAGCTGGTGGTTTGGGCCCTCCTTGTGTGCAAATGGGCCATTGAACACAGTCTGAATGTCAGAAAGATGATATACACACACGGCTGAGCCTTTAAATATGGAGCTGGAAGACAGCAGGAGAAAGTTAGTATTGAATTCTACCAAATTTTTTACAGCATTTAAAATCAAATAATCTAGCTTCCCATATACACCATTACTCCTTAAGATGTAGCACCACTTTGAACAGAGAACTGAAAAAAAAGAGGGAGGAAGTACTACCCAAGGTACTTTTGGTGAAATAAGAATATTTCCTAAGGTTGAATATAAAAGAAATATAATCTGCCCCCAGTCAAATCAATGGCAGAAATATTGCTGACTTCAGTGAGACAAGATTTTTACAAACTTTGTAGGGCCGAGCTCAGCACTCCCTACCAGCATATTAACCACAAGATCTCCGTTATGCTCCGAAAATATTAATCATAACATCCAGTGCAATTACACTTGGTTAGATTATTACAATCAGTTGCCAGCCTTTCTAAGCAAAGTGGGGATAGGTTGTGGCTTTTAAAGGAATTACTCCTATATAATCCTCAAATCCTCTCACAAAGCTTGTCTAACAAAGACCCATTCAGAATGAATTTTGATGCTTTCTGAGGACAACCTGGAGGTAACCTAAGTGAACAGCATGTATTTCCAATGCTTTGGGTGCTCAGATGTCTTCTCTGCAAGCACAAGCACTGAAAGTCCTCCATCACCCCATGATGATGGAGGGGAATAAAGGACAATTTCCAGTGTGATGCTGAGGCTGACTGAAGAGAATTAACTCATTCGCTTTTCTCTCATTGCATGTAAGTTTTAGGATATTTATTTTAACAAAGCGGAAACCCTATATAGTCTGAAATCCGACTGATGTTAACTGTAGTATGAGATAATCCAAGTAACCCTCTGTTTTAAATTGAAAAAGAAAAGAAACATTCCAGAAAAACACTGAAAATATTACATATACTGTCTAGGCAAGGAAACTGCAATCCACATTTCTCAGGTATATATGGATTTAGCAAGAGGAATCTTTTAGACAGATCATGGAAAATTGTGGAAATTTTAGTAGGTATTAATAGGTTTTGACAATTGTATTTATCCTTTTTGTATATATTATGTTAGATTTACAGCACAATATGCCACCAAAATAACTTGCTTCAATATTACTTAGTTTCCCTGTGCATGGCTTAAATAAAAGTACTAACAGTTGGTTTTGGTGGGATGTTTCTCTCTTTTGCTAACGTTAAGAGTTGGAAGTCTACAGATACGAAGATAAAGGAACTGCAAAGGACTAAAAAGTATTATTGCTGTATTTAACTAGGTAACACATTCTATCTATAGTCAAACAAAGAGAAAGAAAGCATAGAGCACATGGTTCATGATAACAGAAATGCATGAGTGTAAAATCTTCAACAGAGAGAGAAAACAACTTGTGAGCCAGGAAAAAGTGACGTTTTCTCTTTGTTGTCGCCTTATATGGTCCTGTGATTCAACTCCATTTCCACTGCAAGAATACCAGGAGAATTAGGTAGAAGTGTTTCCAGTTCAGGCATATTGCATCCACAACCTAATCATAAGTGTGGTTTCACTGCTAAACATAACCTCAGCATTTTCTCTAGCTGTGCAGTAGGAATCATAAAATGTAGACAGCACCAGATGTTTACAAGTTATAGGATTCTTTTTTCCCCCAATTAAATATCATAAAATCATTATTTCCTGGCTGGTCCACATCATTCAAGAAAGCAGATTCCTGGATCCACATGAAAAAAAGACAGAAAAGTGTATTGGGGAAAAAATTAAAAAAATCATGCAAGGATTTTTTTGACTAAAAATTGCCATTTAAGGAATTACTAGTAATAAATTAAATAATATACTAACTTGATCAAATACATAAAATTAATAAATGAAATAAAAAATTAGGCAAGAAACCATTGAAGTTAAGTAATAACATCTAAATAATGCAGTATAATGATATACTACCAAGAATAACCAGGTTCAAGACAAAAGTGAAAATAAATAAAAGTAGAGATGGAAGAATGCAGTGGCCTATCTGTTGGTCTATGCTTGTGGAGAGGTTCAGAGTGTCTGGCTTACCTGTTCTTGGGACTGAAAGTACCGAATGCTTTCTAAATCAGACAGTAAGTGAATATATCTGACTGATAATAGGGAGCTTAAAATTGCAGGGAGGAGATCAGATGCCATGTAAGCTTGTCTTTTCATAGCCAATTGAGCTGACAAGTGTTATTTGCCACTTGTGAAATCGTCTGGCGCTGAGAGATTGGAGATTATTTGTATAAATTCATGTAAGAATTCCCTGTTCCAGGGTGCTGTATGTCCTTCAGGGGGTGTTAAGTGCTCTTAGATGCCACTTAAGTTTAGTGCATTGAGGTTGTTTAGCATTTGAATGCTGAAGAGTAACAAGTGGCCTTCTACAGAAATGTTTTCCCTATGCCAGCTGACAGTATGTCCCGGAGATGTTTGCTTAAAGTAGAATCATAGAATCATAGAATAACCAGGTTGGAAGAGACCCACCGCATCACTGAGTCCAACCATTCTTATCAATTTGCTGGTCTCAACTGTCCGAGACTAATAAATGAAAGAACTGCAGTTGCCCTTGCATATGGAATCTATTAGCAAGACCTGCCGGCCTTGGAAGAGAAGCCACAGAATGCTGGTTTTGTGGATATGGGGCATTCTGCATATCAAGTTTCTGTTTGTGCATTCAACAAATGAAAACTATAGGTTCTTGCTACGTCATTTGATACAACCCTGGGAGGCAGGAAGTTTGATGAGGTGTTAGTTGACTACTTTTGTGAAGAATTTGGAAAGAAGTACAAATTAGACATAAAATCAAAGATTGAAGTGTTTTTGAGGCTGTATCTGGAATGTGAAAAAACTGAAAAAACTAATGAGTGTGAATGCCTCTGATCTCCCACTGAACATAGAATGCTTCATGAATGATATAGATGTCTCCAGAACAATGAACAGAAGTAGCATAGCTCTAATATGGATATCAACAGGAATGATACTGAGACTATGAATCCTGCATGCAAATGATGACCACAGCAGACATACAAAATTGCAAAGAACAGCCTTGACCACAAACCATCACTTTTAGTTTTTATACAGAAAATTGAGCAGTCCAAAAAGGTAAATTTTTTCAAGCCTTCTCATTTACCTTGATGTTGTAAAAATCCCATACACAAGTGTTGTTCTGGGGTTATCTGTCTCTAAAAGAAACACATCCTCTGTGAGAAAGAAAAGGAAAAAAATGTTATGAATATTAATAAAAACATTACTTTTCAGTTTAATTTATGGCCTTATTCCTGCTGAAGTCAAGAGTAGTTTTGTTTCAAACTCGAACAGGAAAAAGCAGACTTATTGTATTAATGGACCATATATATAATCTAGCATTTGAACATTCAGGAACAGATTTGGAAATTAACTTCACATCATCTAGCGTTATAAAGACAGAAGGTAAATATTTTCAAATGCACTTAGGATCCATGTTGCACATTTGTCTCAGCAGGATCTCATTTCAGCAGGTTATTTGACAGTAGGCAAATACAGTAGGACAAAACCGAAGTAGTCCCATAGATGAACGAAATCCAAAGCAGGATAAGTAGGTGTTTTATTATGCAGTATGAACTGTAGATGCAGCCATGAACTCATTTTCAACACAAAATGAATGAGACACAGTTTTGTAGTGAGCACACACTGAGAGATCTAGAATTCCCAGCTCCTGTTGTGTAGGGATTTATTGACTGCACTAAGCAAAACTAGACCTACTCACTGAATGGAATTTGCTCACCCTTACCTGCAATCTGTTGATTTTTTATATTATTTTAATCTCTGTCAGCTTCTCCTTACAGATGTTTTTTAATAAATATAACCAAGCTACCTCTAAAACTGTTTTTACAACAAAAAGACTGAACTGTCTGAGATTTGTATCATAGAATATAATTATATGGCTGATTTGTTTAACTGTTTGCATTTTTTAAATATTCTTTTAAATAAGTCAAAATCAAAAGACTTTGCCATGCAGAACTGGAAGTGATACACTGTTCTGTGTTATACATGAAAACAGAAGCATGTTCTTGATCTCTTCAAGTATTCTGCATTTTCCAGCTGTGTTTTACACAGTAGAATAACAAACAGATTCAAAGAGGTGTACGTTAAGAAACCTCTGTCATAATCCTAACTAGGAGTGAAGTAACATAACTTACATGTTTTCTTCCAAATATTAATTCCTTACACATATAATTCCTTTACATAGTCAAGATTAATTACCCGTATTTCAAAGATAATGATAATTAACCAGAGAGATTTATGAAGAATCTTTTTTCATTTTCTGTCATAAAATTACATGGGGAATTTTGTAATGAATTTCTACAGAGCCAAGGTTTCCCTGTCAACAACTTGACTAAGGAGCTTTATGAATATCAATAATCAAATACAGACTGCAAGATTTAGATAGAACTTTGAAGAGATTTTTTTTTTTTTACCATACCTAATTCATCAAAGTATGTTTCTGTTCCATCTTCATCCATTACTGAGCACACAAGTCGTGCTTTCAAGAATGTGGTCCACTTGTTCACGAGACTACGCTGACCACCTGTGTCATTCTGGAAAGGAATATTATTTAAAAAAAAAAATCAACTATAACAAAGCTAACTTTTTACCGGGCTTTCCTACATTTTCTTCAGGCAAATTTGACTCATCATCTAGATAATTATGCTTGTAAATTCAATGTAAAAACATACATAGGCCTAAACCAAAACCCCAGATACAAGAAAAACAAGAACTAGTTTTCTGACCGGACTCTGCTGTTTTGGGCTAGCACGCTTGGGAGGGATGGGAAGTAGATTTTGTGCAGCAGAAGTGTGTGTAGGTATGATTGGAAAGGGCTACGGAGGTCTGTATCACTTACTGAGTACAGCTGTAACTGACCTAGTAAGTCAAGCTGGCCCATGAGGTGGATGCTCTGAACTGAATTCAGAAATGGTGTCTAGCATGGATCAAGCTAGTTTTGCACTGCTGCAAGCCCTTCTGTCTTGGTCCAGAGCTGGCTTTGTCACAGCTCACTCAAGGATCTTTCAATCTCTCTCCAGTGCAAGGTGGAAACTGCATCTGCCAAATCAGATGGTGCAGCACCTTTCTCATTCTGCTAGTGAAATGCCTCATCTAAAAGCAGTTTCTTCAAAAGCACGTAGCACAACATCACCCAAAGGAATGGAGAAAGGAAATGTACGAACTAGGGAAAAGTGATTTTGATGAAATGTACATGTTTTGCTGATGCTCCTGGCGCTGGTATCTGACTTTCTGTGTGACCCATAAGGGTTCTTTTGTGGGCACCTTTCTTAGCACCATTGTACTAATATATTTGGCCAGTCTCAAAGATGTTGATATATGAATATGGCAGTGTACAAATATACAAACATGACAGGCTCAGATTTATTTTCACTGACTTTGGGACTCTGCCACTGACTTCAGTGTAAGTCTAAACAGGCTGAGGCCTTTTAGAAATCATCTGGGCTTCATTTTAACAGTAACAATAACAAATACAGTTACAATTGTGTGAAATCTTGCAAAATGTCCAAAAAGGCCTTTGGGCATCCTTACAAAACTATAAAAAATTAAGATTATAAAAGAGATCACATGCCTCATCGTATTGCCAGAGAGGAGTTTAACACAATCCTGAACATGCCCTCACACCCATGTGCAATGTCAAAAAGCACCAAGTTCTAAAAGTGACCCAGATACACAAATGCTCACAACTATCTTCCTGAGCCTTTCCAAAAGAAGGAATCAAAACCTCAGCAGTAATTGTGCATTTAAATTTTCTTTCTCATTAAAAAAAATCCATTTCACTAGAGATATTAACAGTTGCTTCAATAATTTTTCTTCTACTGTTGATTACAGATATGAAAAAAGAGAGACAATGAGGAGCCCTGTGATCATATATTACTGTACAGGAGTAGCCGTAACTCCTGAATTTAATTATCCTTTTCACATTTTTAATTTCAGGCTCACATATACATCATTGCAAGAATACAGAAAGGTCACATATTATAAAAAATGAAAACAATATTTGAACGTTGAATCAATGCATTTAGAAGCTTGGATCTTTTATTTGCAATGTGTTTCAAAGATTTTGAGTGTGTTTGTGTGTGTGAGAAAGATCTCACTGTCTTTTAATTCAGGTTTTCTAAGTAAAGAATGCACCTCATTTGTGCAAAGGACAGGTCTGGAAATTCAACACTGGCAACTATTCTGACTCAGTCCGAGAAATACACAAATCCTTGAATCTCTGAATTTTTGTATCACTATAGGTATAGCTAGATATACATAACATGTTCAGAGCCTAACTCTGTGTTCAGTAAGAACTCTTCTCAGTTATGAATGTGGAAGCTGAAATAGGAAATTTGTTCAGAATATAAATCAAAGGCTTTTCAATTGTTTAGTCTTTTAGCATGTCACACTAGCAGTTTGTCCCAACAACCTGGCAAACAAAATGGTCCTTACAGGGCATATTCTTGCAACCATTGAATGAATTTGCTTTGTGCTGCCACTGTTGTCTGTGAGTCTTTCTTTGAAGAAGAAGTAAATTTTGGCATCGTTGGGGTCAGTGCCATCTGGGATAACATGAGCATCCACAAAAATAGGCTCTGAAATGAAACAGTATACCAAAAAGATGAAACCAAGAGATGCATCAGTATAAGCAATTAATGATTTGACAGTTATTGACTACTTCAAGGAAATGCTAAATAATATATACAAAGGTACTATGGTGACAGGTTAAGCTATTCATATATGCTCTAGTGTCATGTCTGTATATACCAGATATCACCACATAAACAGCTTATTGATGGCAACCATAAGTTTCTGCATTCTCACATTTTATCCCACAGAAAATTTTAGAAAAGCAATTAAAACACAGAAGCAGTAATACTATATTACTGCAGAGATTCGGAGGCTTGGAGGAAGAAGAGGGAAGAACCGGTTTGTTATCAGGGGCACTTAAGGAAAGAGTCATTGAGACAAAATATAAAATAAAGCTACTGAAAGACCTATTAGGAAAAGAACAAATAAGATATATAAATAAGAAAGAAAAATAACTTGTGGAACATGAAGAAGAAAAGCAAGGTACATGAATGCTTGAACAGCATTTAAGCTCATATCAGAGGCTGATGAAAATAACCAAGAATGCATGCAAAACACTGCAAAGGATCACTAGCGAGAGAATAAAATTATTTATACTGTTAACAGCAGAGAAGTCATCAGAGACCTTCTCCCCTGTCTGAAGGAAGAAGTGGACCCCCTTCCTGCATGAAGTCCATATCTTTTCAATAATAATGTGAGATTGCTTGATTGCTTGAAATCTAGTACAAATCCTGAATACAATGGTTGGATCTCTGACATCATCTCACTTCAAACTGCAACATTTTTCTATTCACACATGTCTATTCTCCATTAAAACAAGTGCCATGACTTTGGCTCTAAAAGAACATGAAAATTGTGCTTATCAAGCACCTGTTCTGAGCATGTATAACAGGTAGATTTTTTTTTTTCCAGAAATTAGGCATTTTAAAGGTTCTTTTTCCCTAATTCACTTTAGGGTGCATACTGCAGGGTGTGCAGATATGAGAAAAAATGTATAGTAAACAGAAGAAAAATTTAGAAAGCAGTTTCCTTTTCATAGTGAATAGAATTTATTGTGACTGCAAGCCTGTGATTTCAGTGTAGTCACAGCCACACATGAATAACAACGGTCACCCTAAAAACAGTCAAGACAAAACAATAACTTTACTTCAGTATACCTGAAGCCTTTTTAAAATCAGACCTGCTATGTTAGTTGCTCTATAACATTTCACATTTAACTTTGCTCAGAGGGTTGACAAACTTTTTAATTCAAATTTCTTTAATTGGAAGGAGTCTCCTTATCAGAAAATTCAGGGAGAAATTTCACATCGATTTCAGTGAAGCCAAGATTTAAATGTTTGCATTCAGAAGTTTTCCTACTGTATTTTGATCATCAATTTCTTCCTACAGAAATAAATAGCAGTAACTATCACTGACTTCTCTGGTAAAGGGACTCTCTTCTGCACACATTTTGAATGAAAGTGTTGGTGGATCTTTTCTACAGAGGTGGATCAGCCTGAATTAACTGATGTTGGCTCTCTAAAAGGCGAGATCTTTACTTGAAAGAATCTCCATGAAACCCATTAAAAGCTTTGATAAAACAAAGGTATCTCACCACTTAGCCACTTGGAGTTGTGCTGGTCAGTTCTCACTGCATTCCTCTTGGTCAGACTCCGAAAAATGGCCGCATCTGTCCCCATGAAATCAATATACATTCCTGAAAAAAGCTCTTCATCTGTGAAGAATTGAAAGGAGGGGAAAAGCAAATGCATTGTTATGGCTTTTGGGAAATCCACGTTTTCTGATCGATTTTTATCTTAAACTTTTCAGTTCTTTATTTACATAGGAGCCTATACAGATAAATAGGAATGGAGTTTCCATCTGATTGAAAAAGACACAACCTATAATGCAGAAGAATAAACAGATTTTTCTTAAAGAATTTACAGAACTGGAAAATTAAATTCAATGGTAGAATGGCATACGAAGTGAACCCTTCTTTGATATGTAATTCAGTCGCTCAACTTCTACTGCTAAGAGTCACTGGAAAATCAGGCTAATGTTATCATCAAGAATCGCATCCAATTGTTTAGGTATGCACTTTAAAAGCTGCTCTTTTTTTTGTTATGGGAGTAGACAAAATGACTGAGATGAATTTACTGCTTCTGTGAACTGGCACAACATCTATTGCAATCAATGGATCAGTGCCAATTTTTACCAACAATATTGTCAGGGCTGCCCCAGGCAGGTCAAGCTGAGTTCAGTATTGCAAAGGCCAATCATATTATTGAACTTTACACAAAGTAATACGGAGCAACAACTGTCCCGTTTTATGTACTAGATTCTAAGTACAGGGTCATTATGCTTGAACAGAATTAGACATGCAACTCATACATTAACAGAACTATGAACTTCTGCTCTCTGTGCAGGGCTGAAAATTCAGTCCATCAGTCAGAATGTATATCTGTATTTGTGTGAGTCCATGTGTGTACATAAATATACATATAATTATAGTTATAATTATAATTACATATACTATCATTTTCTACTCCATGAATAACAAAGCAATTTCCACTGACTAATGACTATGGAACTTACAGTAGAAAACGGTAGCTAAAATAAACTCTAAATCTCAGAGTAGGAGTGGTGGCTGAATACATTCCAGTACAGCTGGATCCTTTGATTGATGTTTTGTCTAAATTCCTGGACAAACCAGAGAGTGTGGTCAAGTTGGCAAGAGTCATAGGTTCAGAAGTGCTTGAGGATATTTTATTTTCTCTGTGTGTGCATCAATATGGAAGACTATTGGCTCATGAGAGAATTAAAACTCCAGAGATTTTGCCTTTCTGCTGCTGGCTAGAGTCTGAATTGAAGCCCTACAGAGCAGCTCTCATCCCTCACAGTGATGACAGGATTCATAGAGAGGAGATTTAAACAATACTGCATGCTTTACTTTCTGAATGTGTATTGACAGAATGATGTTAGCGATATACTGATTTATAACTGATTTTGTATATTGGCCTAATTGTCTCAATCCATCTGAACTTTTATTATGAAATAAATTGACAGAAAGAAATCAGGCTTATGATTCTCACTAAATATTATGTACAGTACCATGCATATATACATATGCACACACTTTAACTATCATACTACACTGTAATTTTAGTCCTATTATAAATCAGCGCCATTAATTCTGTCTTAAGCATTCCTGGTGTTTTCTTGTTAATCATGTATCAGATGATATTCACCAGCTCTACTTCCTTTTGGTCAAATTCTTAAATTCCTCACAGCAATTGGTCTGCACAGCACAACTAATTCACACTTATCTTTGTAACTGATGGAATTACCGAACTGATGAGGTAAGTCTGCTTTTATAAATATCTCTTGCAAGCTTCTTCAAAGTACAGTTTTCATTGTTTGAATGCAAAAGTGTCTCTGTACAATGGCAAATTGTACCAAGTTCAAAATAGTTTTTATAGCATCACTTTTCTCTGAAGGGTGATTCAGCTTTCCTGCTGTATTCTAGGCTAGTGATGCCCAAAACTGTTGAGAAATTGCAGCTATATTTAAAACTCATTCTTTTGTTATGGAAGATTTATCCAGTCTGTCAGTATTTCCCATCTTAAGAATCGAGAGGAATAAATTTCTCTGGTGGAAGAATATTCAAAGGAGAGTCCAGTACATGAACTTAGTCCTCTCCTTTTAACTCAAACTGTGATACACAAAATCTTCCCTTTTCCAGCATGGATATTGAGGCTAAATTCATTCAAGCTCAATGTTTTTGAAGGGATTGGACTTTTTAGTTGCAGAGAGAAAGTATAAAACTCAATCTATAGGACTCCATTGAAAAAGATTGTGACCTTTGCAGAGTAAATTAAATTTCATAGGTTAATTATATCATGAAAGACAAGTCAAACATGAGGGAAAGTCTCTTCAGTCACACAGCTGAGACATCAAGGAAGATAACATAAAGTCTACTAAGTTGAACAAAGTTTCCACAGATCTGTTGCGTAAAAAAAATCAGTTTACAGTATATACAGTAAGAAACAGTGTACTCTAATGGTGTTCCATAAAATCCCTAAGGAACAAGGAAAGGAAACCTTACCTTTTAATGACAAATATTAAGTCAATTCACTTAAGTTGATTCACTTAATATTAGCAGAACAGCAATGATTACCAGTAGATTAATCCATCATTAACTTCAAATAAATGTTTTCTTTACACAGTTAGTGTCTGTAAACACTGACCGCAGATCACTGATGAGTTAAAGATATAAGTGCAGCCAAAGTTCAGAAAGGTATCTAGGTAACATTTGCCCGTCTTCTAAAGGTGCTTCAGTTCATACATTGTTAACAAAATTACCTGTCCTTTGTACTAAATATATTTGCAGTGAGAAATTTTTTTTAAAAAAAAGCTAGTTTATATTTAGAACAGACCATGTAAGATAGAGTATATGATGCTTCCCTTAAGCTCCACAAGACTCAAACTCCAAAGGAAATACTTGGCACAATATGCAATTGCCATTGATTTCAGTGGAAGCCAAGTGGCAGAAACATGGTACGCTGCTCCCTTGCAAATCCTGGGTAAAACATCCAGTACTTGTGTCCATTAAGTTTTATTTGCTAAGAAAGCCTGAAAAGACCATGCAACTTCTGTTCCTTTCATTGCAAACATAGGAAGGTGTAGGCACACGTTGAAAAATCCAGGATTTGGCACTTGAAGTCTGTGAATATGCTGCAAATGTGAAGTCAGGTTACACTAGTACATATAACATTTCCTAGTTGGGAAAAAAACCCCAACAAAACAAGAAATTTCTTTTACTGACGAGTTAGTTTGCACAAAGTGTATCCCCCCTTTGAGGTTTCAACTACTTGTGCAATAGACACTGCAGTAATTCTTTGTATGGGGTGTATCTCACAGTCATTGAGCACAGTCACCACCAATTCACAAGAATATTTGAGGTGTGTCAGTTGTATCACTTTCTGGCCCTTCAAATGGAATAAAATTGCAAAATTGGTTGGGTATAAAGCCAACTGAAGAATGAAGAGCCTTGCAATAGCTGTTGGGCTCTACAGCAGAGATGACAACAAAAATGAAATTCAAAGCAACTGAAGTCTTCAGGCTTCATTTCCCTGTCTACTCTGAGGTTTTACAAATAATTAAATGAGACACAAGTGCTGTCTAGAATGAACAAGGTCAGAAACTGTTCAGACATAAAATGCTAGACAGGGTAATGCAGAGTTGAAACTAACCCTGGGAAAAATGTGTAAGCTGGAAAAGGGACAGTCTTGTTTTCTGTTTATGTCTCTCCCTCTTTCAATAGTGTATTTCTGCATTCTATTTGTACACCTACCTTTAACTTCATGTAAACCTTGAAACAAAGATGGACCCAATCCTTGTGACCATCAGGAAGATACAAGGTATTGCCCTTTGGAGGCTGAATTCTGTGTCCAGCTCATTTCAGACATCCCATCATTCCACATCGCACATGATCATACAGTTTTAGACCTCAGCAACTTGGAGTATCTTTACTTACTGATCATAACAGACACCGTGTTCACATTAGGGTTGAAAGAACAGCGTCCCTTCCCTGATTCACACTTGGAGTCAATCTTGAAGATTTGTTCCTGCAATGAAGATTTGTGTGTGACTTCTCATTTCAGAAACTGTCAGATATACAGTGATTTTTATGCTTGGCTGTTCCCAGCATTAACAATGCTCAGAACTGCTGGGCACTTTTGGTGTAACACCAGCAATTTAGCTTTCTTATTCAGAATTCCATCATCTTTTCAGACAACTTTTTCATTGGTATATAGTTATTTTCAAGACTCTTGTTATTAATTCAAGGTACTGAAACACAGAAAAAAATTCCTTTAGTCCAGTCATGCTTTGGAGAGACTGACTGATCTCTGGAATAACATCTATGAAGATTTTTTTGAAGTTATTTATCACTACTTTGCTGAATACATGGTGAGACATACTAGTCCAGGACATTATAATAAAGCTACTAGAAAAATAATAATACCTATTAAATAAAAATCTCTCATGACAACGGTCATTTGTTGATAGTACAAATCATTTGCATTTTGCTGAGCTATCAGACCTCCAAAAATCCCCTAAATCATACTTATTTTTTTTCAATACCATCTCTTGGACCATGCATAGAGCTCCAATTCCATAGTTACATATGATTTATCAATAGCTCTTGCTGTAGCCTGAAATTTCTTAGAATCTTTTTGCTGCTTAGGAATCTTGATATGAGGCTTTGTTTACATTTTATGTGATTTATAAATAGGAAACCTATTTGGCAAAGTAGAAGCAACCTGTACTACAGCTTGAAATAAAGACTGAATATCTTTAGAAAATTCCCCAATCTTGTTGTACGTCTTCACTTCTTGGTTTTGAGCAATACTGAAGATTACAGTATGCAGAGCAAGGATGGATCCAAGTCTGTTCCTTAAAAGTGCAGTCAGTAATGGCATAGGTATCACTCCATCACATTAACTTGTATGATGCTGTATACCAAACAATTTGTTCCTAGCACCTTGTAACAAATTTCTATCTTTAATATAAGATGAAAAAGCCCAAAGGAAAAATAAAAACCAAACAAAAAGCCAAACTTACAACATCTCAGTTTCAACAGAAAAAGGTATCTGACAAAAAATCCAAAGAAAGCCTTCTGTGATGTAGATGCCAATGTATTCATCATTTAACTAAGAGCAGCAACTCTTTATATTCCTTTTAACAATTAGTGCAAATCACAGGTGAATGGAGATGCCACACAGATCACTGAGCAGCCATCTGGCAAGAGGGAATTGGACACTCCAACAGCCTGAGATGCTTAGCAGGAAGTTTTCATATCCATTATCCCCTATCTCTTTTTCCCTTCTGTTTTGCCTACTTTAATCATGGAGATCTTATCTATTGCTGCAGTAATGAGCCCTCTAAACAATGTTAAATCATAAATCTGACGTTTCTAATGTGATCTTGCAGGTTTTGTGTTGTTGTTTTAGTTCTAGATTAATATGTAGCGATTTAAATGCGTGTTTACTATATTATACCACTATTTAACAATTCAAAATGTGTAAAACTGCACTATTAAACTAGTTCCAGGATTACATCTTATTTTCATATATATTAAACTACTTTTCAGCCTGTAATTAATTCACATAGTCATTACATTTCCTTCTGTTTGTATTTACTTTGGCATTAGAATATATTTAGATGACAAAGACAGTCATTACCAAAGACTAAGATATCAAGTGTGCCAAGAATGAAAATTAATTATTTTTTAACCTCTGTTTCAGGGAAAAGAGCAACATTCTCCCTCATGACTGAAGCCTTATTTTTTGTGAGATTATGTGGAATCCTGGAGACAAAAGAGCAAAACAGGCCCAGTTTTTATGATTGTTGGATACAACCTTTACTGTCAGGCTTTGCAGCTTCTGGAGAAAACAGATGTGCTTTCTAAAATATCCATTTTGCATGTGCAAAACCAGCCTTCTGTGCATGGAATTCTGTGCTAAATTAAAGGTGAAATTATAAAAACAGAGAAAAAATCGAGTTCTCTCTAGTCCCATCAGTAATACACAGCTCTTCGTTCTGCTCTACTCATTAGTCCTGTACTGATACATGCAATAGTTCAGAAGGAAATTCTTGGGTTTAAATTGCTATGCTATTGTTGGCCTGTACAGTAATGGATTTGAACTTGCAATGCCTACATTCAAGTGTCTGACAGACTACAGACAGCTGAAACAGCAGTTTATTTAATTAATTGATCACAGACAGATAGCTATACATACAGGCTAAGTGAAGTCAATTCTGCTCTTCCAAGACATGTCTCTCTATTTTTAACTTAAGAAATTTAGTATCTTGCATCACCTAGAGATGTCATTTCCTGCTGTTCCCTTCTCTCCCATTCATTTACAAAACCCCTAAAACAATGAGAATCAAAGTCCTCTGGGCTACAGTACTACTACTTAAGCTGATAAAGGAATACTGCATTAACTAGAGACCAATGAGATCACTTTCTATGCTTTAAATAATTTGTCAAGAAACAGGATAATGCTGAGGAAAGCTGATGTCAGTTTCAAAATACAACGTAGATGCTATTAACCAGAGGGGTGGATTCACACATTCAATTCTGCTGGTGGTTTTAAATCCAGGCCTATGAACCTCTACTTTTAGATAATGCATTATATCTGAAGGTGTGGTGATTCAGACTACATATTCTCTTAAGGAGGTTGAAGCCAGGTAGTGATCTACCAAATGTCACTGAGATCATCCAGTGGAAACCCATGTAGAGAAACATTGACTTATCACCTGGCAGTCTCACTAATAGTTTGTGGTCTTGGCCAGAATTCCCATCCCAATCCCAATGAAATCAGTGATGAATTTCCCAGTGTCTTCCCCAGGAGCCAGCCCAGGTTTAAAGCTGTTCTCACATGGCAAAAGTCCAGTTAGCACTCTCTGATCTTCCTTTCCAACATATCTGCTTCAACGTTATACAGGAAAATATGCTGCAAACCCCTGTGCCTGCAGACATGAATCTGACCCAAAAGCTACTGAGGTGATGGGTCTCCGTTACGTGCTTTTCTTTCTCCTTCTGGTTGCTTAATTTACTACCTATTACATTTGCACATAAACATTTCACTAAGGAAACTTAGACAATACACTTGTGAAACATCTGGTAATTTGTATATTGAAAACATACAGTGAAACTAAATATGGAAAAACTGGAGACCTACCTAAAGAAAAAGTGATTGACACCTTGGAAGATCTCATAGTGAGATCATACCGGCAGAATTTACTGGGGCAAAACTTGTGTAGCAGATAAAAGTTACCTGTACTGGGATTGCATCTAGTGGGTATTAAGCTGAAACCCAGCAAGCCTGCACTTAGTTGAATTGTTAGCCCACTTAAAGGCTTCTCCCAGGAATCAGTAACACATGGAAGTTATGAAAAGAGGACTACATATTTTACTTTTTATCTAACTGGCTATTTCCTTTCAAGTATTCTTGGCAATTTTTTCCAATAAATTGTAGGAATGAATTTCCCAGACAATGTCAAAAAAAGTAGTATCAAAGGTAGTCCAGCATTTGTTAGGACTGGAATTTTAAATGAACATTATAACCGAGGCATGGCTTTTGATCATGGCTTTGCTTCTTGCTGATAACAGGTCAGAAAACTGTGGATCTTTGTTCTTTTTTCTGTTTACCATGGTTAGAGGAACCTGTTTCGATCACAGATTTTCAAAGTTTTGTTTTGCATAACACTAGTAAGATGCACCACAAAACATGAGCAGAAAAGGAGACTTACCTCAGACCTTCTCCCTCTGTTAACATACACACACACGGGGCTGAAGGCACCGCTGCCACAGACATACAGGTGAGTGCGATTGTAAGACTGTATCACACGCACAAAGTTTCCACAGCCATGCTGCAGGGAAAGCAGAAAAAAAAATACTTTCATGTTGGCAAGTGTTATTAGATGTTGGGAACTCTAGATAATACACACAGTTTATAACTTTAGTAGCATCATAAAAACAGTTACTGAGTTTGGTAGTCTCTGGATTTAAGCAGCTGTAGAATTCTGTTTTCTTTTCATGCCATTTTGCCTAGTCTGAGAACTGGGCATTGATACAGTCCTATAGAGGACTTACAGGAGTGTGTATAGCTTTCACTTTTCCACACAGCAATCTAAATTTCACCCACAGACTTCTCTATAACTTGCACAGGAAAAAAAAGCAGGTCCTCTGCAGGAAAACATGAAACAATTTTATGAAGAGTCTGTAAGGACACCTCCAAACCAGCCTCTTTTTTTTCCTCTAATTTTTTCATCACAGCCGGAGATAGTTAAAAGAAAACCTAGCTACCATCTCAAGTCCCATTATTTGTACAAAAAAAATTTCCCAAACATTAAAACTCTGAACAACCCAAAGCAAGTTTGCAGTGAATTGTTTCATGTTGAAGACCAGTCATAACATCTTCAAATCAGCATGAAAATTAAAACAGAATGTTAAGTGCTACACAGTTTCACACTACTGTATTTACAGCTTTCTTCTTCCAGCATACCTCTTTCTTCTCTTGCTCTTCCCTTTTTTGACTATGATCAACTTTTATTGCACTTTAATTTGATTTTTCTCTGAATATTTTTTCTTACCAAGATCCCAGAATTGCCTTCATATTCAATCATACAAATCCCCACTAATGACAGTGAGAGCTGCACGTGTTTTGCGAGCCTGGGATTGGAAACTGTCATCAGACATCTCCATGAAAATCAGTGGAGCTAATCCTTGTTCAGCAGACTGAACGGTTTATTTATATTTAAAGGCATTCACATTTTTGGTTCAGCAGAAGCTGTTAACATACTACAACATTTAAAAACTACTGCATAATTTTGGGTAGTTCAGAATTCACAGAAGGAGTTTCTCTACAGGGAACACTGCATGTCTCTGTTAAGTGTTAGATATATCAGAAAAATCCTTTAACCCAGTCAAAATACATTGTTTCTCTAAAGTTGAGGGGTGTTCCTAAATGTTTCCATTTTCTCCTATCCAGCTATCTTAATATGGCTCAAAGATGGCTTCAATACTGTCTTGCTATCAAAACTAGGGTTTTCTCAGCAGTATTACCTACCCACATTATGGCTGTGGAAAGGGAAGAAGGACAGATGAAGGTATACCACTAGCTTATGTACACCCCAGAGTAAACTCATGCTTTCTTTTCTTGCTGTTCACAGAAAACTTTTCTAGATGACTCCTAGATAAAGGATTACATACTGAGAAGTCCCAGAATGAAAGTCTTCAGGGATCAGGATCAGTAACCAATACCTACACAAACAGTAGTGGTGTGTGGTGCTTGCTACTCTGCTTCAGTATCATGTCATCTGCTTTCCAAATTGTCTATGGCAGGAACATGAGGGTAGTTAGATAAATGGCTCTTTTACTTCAGGACAGCCTTCTAGGGTAACCATCTGACACGTACTGTGTCTTCATGTCTCTTCACTAATGATTTCAATATTCAAGGTCAGGTTGGATTGGACTCTGGGTAACCTGATGTAGTTGAAGTTGTTCTCGCTCATTGCAGGGGGTGGAGTGGACAAGGTAAATTTTAAAGGTCCCTTACAATTCAAACACTTCTATGGTTTTATGATTTACTAACAAATCATACAAGTTGGCTCAATGCCAACATTCTTATAGTTTAATGCTCTCTGGCAGGAAGACCATTTCATGATCTTCTGTGAGCCTTGTCCATCTCTCTAGTGTTGAACCACTGAACTCCATTTGCAATTTACTGCATGATTAATTTGGGTACAAAAATGTGACACAGTAACCCAACAAAGCAAGAAATGTTATTTCAGAATGTATTCCATAGGATTGCCATTCAAGAGCCTCTATGTTTATGTTTGTCTCCCTCTCCTTGATATTGGAATATTTTGTACTTTTAAATCAGCCTTGTCTAAGGTAACATGAAATAGTCTTTAGGGTGGAAGTTTGTCAAAGGTGTTGACTAAGCTTTAGATATTCATGCACTACTGGTGCTTCTCTTGTACCTGATACCAAAACTCACACAGTAACAGTGTTTGGGGAATTGCCTTACTATAGACATCTGAAAGTCACACATCAATGCCCTAGGTTATCACCACAGTGAATGGAGAGAAATAGATGTTATTCTAATGAAAGCATTCAAATTAGCCTGGTGAACACACTGATTAGAGGTGACATTTTCTTTTCAGTAAGAAAAAGGGTAGCCAAAGAAGACAATTCCGACACTGATGTTTGACTAATATAGGCCAAATGACATGAATCCCCTGACATCCCCTCTGCCCAGAATTTCTTTGAGAGAGAATTTGCTGATTGCAAAAACTTATTTACTGGCTACTCCAAGTCTATCCCTCTTTTACCTTGTGATAAGCCAAATGTTACCATGCATTTACTCCTCCTACTCCCCCCAACCCCTTTTTTTCATTTAAAACTCATAATTCTTCTGAATTCTTTCTTGGCTTTTCTCATTATCAGGAATGAAACTCGCAAGAATATGATTAAAATCGAACTATACATTTTAAGCTGAAAACAGTGATTTCATATTGGGTTTACTTTTTCTTATTATTTCAGTGAGTTTCAATAAGAATGTCATTGATTTTAGTGGGAGCAGCAGCTGCTCTTTTTTTTTTTTTCCTTTTAAACCCCAGATGACAACTACTAAGAAACTTAATGTAAACTTCTATTTTTGGAATTTAATTTTTCTTCTGCAATGCACAGCTGGGATTAAGGCAAATCAGTTAAAGTTGATGCACATGGACATTCTTAATTAACTATGTTACAGGATATTAGCTGTATACACAATTAAACTGTTGTAAAACCAGAGGTTCTATCCAGAAACTTGTCCACAAAAGCAACAACATTTAGGTTCTTAATATATTTAAAAGCTAGGAAAGCTTCTCCGCTAAATATGAAAGATTAAAAGTTTTCTGGAGAGTCCAGTATTTAGCAGCATCTTAGGTTTTTTCCCACTGATCACATATTTTACATACTGCTTTCTGCTTAAAGTATCATCCATGTTTATTCTATTTTGGCCCCAGAAAAGTGCCATCATATGTTGGAAACATGACTGAAAGAGTAATGAACTTTTGTATTTCAAAGAAAAGAAAATTCCTTAACCAGTCTGTCTCAAGTTGATGATGCCATCAGTAACTAGGGTCAACATCAAATGCCATTAATAAAATTATACATTTTATTTTCATATTTAGTTCAACTTAACACGCCACTTGCTGTACAGCTTATTGCACACTGCAGGAACTAGAACAATGTAAATATGCATAGAAACACAGGACATTCAATAGGAAAAATACTTGTTTTTCACTACCATAGCAATCAGGAAAGAAATTAGATAAGCCACCACACCAACCATAATATATTCATTCTGACATTCTGCATCTCACGCTGTAGTGAGTTGCTCTCCAAAGTTTTGAAAAAGAACATTATTACAGCAACATTGCAGTAGTCCAACCTTCTGGTTTCCTTACATCCATCAGTACATGCAATAAATCTTAAAAATAAGGCCCACACATATTTTTCTTACAAAAGGGACTCAGATGAATTATTGTAACATTGCAATAACTGAATTGCATGATATCTATGGGCTTAGTTGACAATATAAAATAGGTAGTTAAAATAAATAGAAATATTAGGCATGACATAGAGACCTTTGAAATAAATAAGTCTATACTAAATTGAGTGGAGTTTTGCATTAATCCTATTGTATCTGAAATTAAAAGCTATTTTTAGATACACCTGCTTATGTCCTTCCATCACTTCAATTATGATCCTATATGAATAATGAGGAGTATGTTCCAAGGATGGTTATCCCTAATGTGAAGACTTCTGTTTTACATAGTTTTTTTTCTCAAATGAAAACATAAGCAAAATTTAATCAGATTCAGTAGTGAGAAATTGCAGTTTTCTAGCTCAGATTACATTCTGATTTCTAATACTAAAATCCCAGTTGGAAAACAGCTGTATATAAAGAGTTAAAAAGAAAATCAGGATAAAACCTTTAGGTACTGCTGAGTGGATAAAAAGTCAAAAGGTAGCTGAATAGAACTGAAATGTAACTTTCTGCTTTTTCTTTTACAATTTAGCTGTCTTTGTGACTAAAATCTAGGTTATCAAGACTGTAAATTCAAATTACCTTAGGAAGACAACCACACTAAGGTGTAACTCTGACAAAGACAGGTTCTGCTGTATTGTATCACTCACTGGGTCTTTGAAAAGAATTTATTTCTGTCTGTTTTCCATAAAGAGTGTACAGGGAAATAACCAGCTGTTTCAGGTCCTTTGGAAAGTGTCTGCATTTAGATGGAAGAATAATCAGCTGTGAAGCAGAATGACTCAACATAACCTCTCCATGGTTGGTGTTTCCTATGATTTCAGAGGTCATCTTTCTAGTAAAAACATACTGCTTTTCAGATATATGGGTGTTGTTTTATGGAAGTAATGAAAAGAGGTGTTTGGGGTCTTCCTGATTCTGGGGTCTTCAGGCTGCAAACACCTACCTGTAGAGCCCATTCCTGGGGTGTGCAGCCACCTAGAGCACTTCCCCACACCACACACCAGCTCAGCAGCCTGTTCAGCATCATCCCCAGGATGTAGCTGGAAAAGTACTATTACCTAATTTGACTAGCAGAAAGGAAAAAGGCATAGAAGCAGACAATGAGTGTTTTTTTCCATATGTCAGAGTCTGAAGGTGCACTCTATTTACATAACGTGTTTTTTCATAAGTTCACTTTATCATTTGGCCTGCAGAGCATTTAAAAAGCAAAATAAACACTTCTTTCATTTTGTTTTTGGCTGCACTCAAGGTGCTCTTACTTTATTGCCAAGTGCGTAATTTGTGTATGCGTGTGCATGTGGATTATAACTTACTGTAGGATCCTTGCCAGCCATTTTGCACTCTTCAACCTTGTTTGCTGATGCTGGCCAGAAAATCTGCAAGGAAATAAATATCTTTTAAGTAACATATTTATTACGTAATTGAAACACAACACTTCACTGCCTAACTTCACTGATAAGTTCAAATTTTATACCTTTTACATCTTGATTATAAGGCAAAACAGAATTTTCATTGATAAATTAAAACAACTTTCTGTCTTAGCATGCAGACCCAGGCCTCTGGCTGTAATAAATTAAATTTATTAAATATTTTTAAGATAAATTAATCAATTTATCGAAATGTCTTCCTGCTAAATAAGAGACATTTTCATTGTCTGCCTTTACTTTTTTGCTGTTACCGAATTTCAAGATAGTGGTCACACTAGAAAACAGAAGACTCAAATTTTGAAAGAAAGAAAAGGTTCTCATATTTCTTTTTTTTTAGTTTAATAGTAAAATTTTGCAATATCTTATGATAAAAAATGCTTAAAATCTTAAGATTGCAGGCTGATTTCTTTCCAAGATATCTTGCGTTACAGAAAGTTTCCCAACAAACTGTTAATGTCTAAATGTTTATCTGATCTATTCTCAAACTCTAAAGTTTTTGAGCTTCTTTCAGTATTTATTTAGATTTTAAAACAGAAAAGAGAGCCAACAGAAATCTGTCCCTAGAAATTCAGTAGGTGACAGTCTGATAACATTTAGCCTTGAGAAACATAAATAATTGCATTAAAATATCTCCGTGTATACATTTCCATATATATATACACACACACAGAGTTGTAGGTATGTATGCATATGTATATAAAGTTTCTTTAATGTCAAAGGATTAGCAAAGTGAATCTGTTAGAAAAATAAATAAATAAACAAAGGAACACAGGGAATTACAGAGATTAATTCTGAGTATAATATTGGGTGATCACATTCACTGCCAGAAAATAAGAGGTGTTTTTGCTTTCTGTTGAGGTTTTTTTTATTCTTATTTTTCCAGATCTAAATAGACTGTTGAAATGCCTCCCAGCTTTATACTGCAGAATGTATTTTGTGCAATAGAACCCTTTCTATCTAACCGAATTCCATGCAGAATTAAAAGCAAGCTGCTTGGGTAAGGTTGAAGCCATGCGGGAGCACAGAAGCTCCCCTCCCAGACAAGGGTGGCCAGATCACTGGTGGCATAAGAATTGAAAAAAAAGTCATACAATCTAATGCAGATTAGAGAAGGTGGCCCCATTTCAGAGGGATATTTCTGTACTTTTAGGAGGAGGAAGGGCGCATTCACACTATCACACGAGAGGCATTTAATTTAAATGTGCAAGTTAGAGTTAGCCTCCCAGGACTCCCTGCACAATCAATTCAGGTAGACAGGCATGTCCAGAGGGTGATTCAGAGAAAAGCCTAATTTAAGTGCTCTTAATCACCCTCCAGTGGGGCCGATCTCTCTCTCTCCTGACACATTAAAAGCTTTGCCTCTTAAGGAAGGCATTTAACTACTCTGCTGCAGGCTGGATATCCCTGCCCCTTGATACTCTTGAGGTTCAGTAATAGAGCCCATAGATTAAAGGATCAGATGAATTTGGAAGAACAAGGGCTATACGGTACACGTTAAGGCAGTGTTGTAGCTGTGGTAATCTAAAGATAGGCAAGGCAAAGTCTGGAGAGAGGTAACATCTTAAGAGTCAGCCTTCTGAGCACACAAATATTTCTGCAAGTCACCTATTATTTTAGAAGTTGTGAAGCCGGATTTGAACTGGCTCTGGAAACAAAAGATGTATCTGTGACAGTAGTTTAAATATTTGACAATTTATTTTGTTCTATATACAGGCTGCTTGCTGCAGTTTGTTCCATGGGACACAGACCTATTAGAATATGGCAGTGAGAGAAGAAGCCTGGAGTGAGGTGGTTGTCAAGAGGGAGGCGAGAGTCATAATGTCCAAAAAATCCCAAACAGGAGGTGTCTCAGCTATCCAACTGAAGGACAAGAGCTGACACAGACATAACAAAAGATTAAGCTTTAGAATACAAAACAAAAATAAATATAGTTGAAGGTTAAAGACAACTCTGTCTTTGTTGGTTTTCCCCTATCGCCTGAACATGACTGCATGCATCTTCCTTACAAGCTTCTTTTAAATTGTGTCTCTAATGTATCTTAAATCTTGGAGAGGAGTGGAAACCATCAATCCATATAAAATTTCCTTATGAGGCCAAGCAATTCTGAATGTCACTTCAAAATGATTAAAAAGATCATTTTTTAAACAGTGTTTGAGAAGCAGCCACGGTAATAGTTTATGCACCTGGTATTACACAAACCAAGGACTAACAGTTCAGTAAGACGTGTGCCTGGGCTTCTGCCTGATACTAAATGACACCAAGATGAGTAGTGCAGTTTTCACACCAGAAAGGTAGGATGTCATCCAGAGGGACGTGGACAAACTGTAAAAGCGAGCCTGTGTGAACCTCATGGAGTTCAACAAGGCCAAGTGCAAGGTCCTACACCTGGATGAGGGCAATCCACAATTTCAATTTGTGCTGGGGGATGACATGATTGAGACCAGCCCTACAAAGAAGTATTTGGGGTGATCATTGATGAGAATCTCGACGTGAGCCAGCAATGTTCGCTTGCAGCCCAGGAGGCCAACCATATTCTGGGCTGCATCAAAAGGAGCGTGGCCAGCAGGTTGAGGGAGGTGATTCTACCCCTCTATTCTGCTCTTCTGAAACCCCACCTGGAGTACTGTGTCCAGTTCTGAAATCCTCAACATAAGAAGGATATGGAACTGTTGGAGGAACACCTCTGCCATGAGGACAGGCTGAGAGAATTGGGGTTGTTGAGCATGGAGAAGAGAAGGCTCCTAATAACAGCCTTCCAGTATCTGAAGGAGGCATACAAGAAAGCTGGGGAGTGATAGCATGAGGGGGGTGGCTTTAAATTGGAAGGAGGAAGATTTAGGTTAGACATTAGGAAGAAATTCTTCGCAATAAGGGTGGTGAGGCACTGGAACAGGTTGGCCAGGGAAGTTGTGGATGAGCTGTCCCTGTAAATGTTCAAGGCCAGGCTAGATGAGGCTCTGTGCAACCTGATCTAGTGGGATGTCCCTGCCCATGGCAGGGTCACCAGAACTAGATGATCTTTAAGATCCCTTTCAACTCAAACCATTCTATAATTCTATGATTTTTTTCTGTCTTAAGAAGAAAGGCATATAGGAAAGTAACCTCGAATTCTCAAAATAAATCTTGAACTTACGTTGAGAGGGTCCTGGCTTATATTATTAATATTCAAAGATAGAATATGATCTTTGCTGCCCACGTAGATCCGATCCTGATCTTCATCCATTAATAATATTCTGTAATCCAGGGGACTGTGGGATATTCTGTGATATTCAGAGGTCTTAGTTTCTTGTAGCTCTGAAACAGTAAAGACAAGAAATTAGTAAAGTTGTTCAATAGTTTTTCTTGCTTTATAACTGCATTTATTTCCAAATAAATTTATTTCCACTTTCGAACACAAGTGGGGCCAGTAAGAGAAGAAAACCCTCATTAAGCACTTGGTAATAATGTAATGGTTGTGTTCAAAAAATTCCCTTTCCTGATTTGAATGTAATTTTTTATACATTAAATAGCTAGACATATCTCATAAAAATCAGGCATTACTGTTATTCATTTATCTAATTAATTCTTATTTTAATTGACATGATTATTTACAGCTTCGGCTTTAAAAGAAGATCATATATTAAATTAATGTGTTTCATACATTTTGAAGTTTATGGCAGCGGAATACCCACATGATCAATGAAAATCACATAAGAACAGTTTATTTTCTTTTCTTAACAGGCTGATGAACTAAGAATAGGTTTCTATAAATTTCAAGGTTAACTTTTTTTTTCAGTTCATCACCATGCGCAGCTTATTTAAAAGAAAAAAATAATGTATTCAGTCAAACCTCAATGTGTCCAATTACTCTGTAGTTTGTTTATGGGATTTGGATCAAACTATCAAAACTGTAGAACTAGCTTCTTTTTTCCCCACATAAAATTTTCTTCAACTAAGTGAAGTGAAAAAACCGTCCTTTGATCTCCCTAATGCAGGATGAGACCTGTTACAGGAATAGCACAAGCATCCGCAATGTAAGTATTACTTGCTACCCTTGAGAAAGCTCAGCATTTCTGTCTTTCTTTGGCCAATATATCTTGACATTCACTCAGATTATTTTCCTTTTCAGTAACAACAGAACAGATATTTCTCAAGAGGTGAGAATGGGGAAAAATGAGAACTTTAATAATCAATTTATTCTTACTCAAGTATTTAACATACAATTATGCTTTCTTAATTTATGAGTATTATTACTGAATTTTGTTCCCTGACATTCTAAAAAGGTGGCAAATACAAAGCACAGACAAAATTGAAGCTTTTCTGTAATATTTTTTCATAAATCTAACAACTGAGTCCACATCCCTTTTGCAAACTGTTTGTCTGGGACAATATAGCTCATCACTGTTGCTAAAGGTCATTCATTCCCAACTGAAAACAGATGCCTTATCCAAACTTAAGTATCTATGCCTAGTCATAATCTAGATGACTAGATTAATATAGGCTAATGGTATTTTGGAAAAGAAAAATATTTAAAACATTTTTTAATGTTTTCACCATTTAAAATCCCCAAAAACCCCCATACAATCGAGATTTAGAGTCTGCACCTAAAAGCTTACACTGAAACACTACTCATTAAATATATATGAAAACTGTCCACATCATTTTCAGAATTCTTTCTTCAGTGTTTGAAAAATCGATTGTTTTACTCTATTTAAAAAAAATCCTTTCTATATTCTTTCAGCTAGCATTTTCAAAGGCATCTGGGAGATTCTTCAGCATGGTGCCATTAAAATGCAGCCTCTTACCTTTCTCTGAAATTCTCACTGACCTTTTATAACAAGCCTGAGAAGCTAGTGCTCATTTCTTTTCCTGAAGGCCTTATTAACTTTACTGTAACATTCAGCAGCTGTAAGGTGAAACTGAACCTTATAATTGTATATTTGATATTCTAGAAAAGCACATACAAACTGGGAGAGGCAACAGTTTCTGCTCAACACTGGGTAAATGTGAGCACAGTGACTGCACAATGTAATTCCCCTCCCTATTGCTTCAGTCATTGACAATGACTGACAATGAATAAACCACAATTAATACAAAAGATGATCCAGATCATGACTTTAGTTTCTAAGTAAGACACAAACATAGCAACAGATACTTGATTTTCACAGCTATTATTTATTAATATCCATTATTATCCTGGATTTTTAACCTCTCTGCAATAGTACTATTCTTTTTAAGGCACCTGAAGGGTAATTGTCTTCAAGCTGCTGCAGAGGAGAATACCTTATGACATGCTGCTAGACTATGGAAACTCAGCACTATTCAAAAGAGGGAAGGAAAATCCTGAAAAAAATACTCTCATGCAAATCTATTAGTTTTATTTCTTTCAGTGCTTAAACTTACCATTTATTAGCCTCCCAAGGCTACTTAATCAAATGGCGAGGAAATTTATAATTGATCAAATTTTCTTTTCATTTAACATGATTTGCCACAAGAAAATTTGATTTTTTAAGGATTTACTATCTCAGTGTTGCTACTTGGAAAATGCAGTGGTTGGAAACATGCTGTAAAGTCTTCTGCATTCCTTTTAGTCTCCACAGGTTTTTTTGTAAAATAATTCTGTAAGCATTTATTGACCTTCAAGCAAATTCCCATGCTTCGGGAATTTAACCAACATTCAATGCAGTAAAGCCTATACGGAGAATAAAGTTGTGGACAGCTCTCTGTGAATATCAACAATTTTGCTTGGCAATAAAAAAAAAAGATGATAATATATTCCATATGCAAATAACTGCCATCCTTAATGATAATAATAATAATCTTTGTTCACCCTTTTTTTATCAGTCAGTGAATTCAGAATTGCCTTTCCTCAATGGTAAAGACAATATCAACTTGATTCCTAGTATTAGAAATCTGATCTTAGAGGACAAGTTATATAGCTCTTGTCTCTGTTAATATAAAAGCAAAAGCTTCCATGAACTCTCTCCCCAGAGCTATTATTACTAAACTCACATAGTGGAGATCCTAATGTTTGGGAGCTTTCTTCGTACACATTGTACAGCTTACTGACACAAACTCTTTAATTATCTTTCTGATACACCACAAAAAAAGTTAATGTAAGTATTATTTTTAGACAAGCTGTGTTCTTGCAGAAGAAAGGACAAAATAGTTATGAAATATCTATTATCATCATCACAAAAGCCTTTGCAATACTCAAAACTCACTCTGTTGGCCAGAACAAAAGTAAATTACAGCTATCAGAGACTGGAGATCCAGTAAGGTGGAGATGTCTAACCCACTGAAAACCACAGCCTGTTATAGCCAAATTGTCCAACCTGCACATGGGTGTATGAGTTAGATCCACTCATCAGTTTGTCCTCTGAACATCTTATTAAATCACTAAAAATCAACCTTTCATCACTGCTTAATTCAAATTGACTGGTGTCAAAATACTAGAAAAACAGCCAACCTTCCTAATGTGAAGGGTATAATAATTTAAGGCACGAGTAGACGAGGTCCTGAGGGACATGGTTTAGTGTTTTATGGGAATGGTTGGACTCGATGATCCGATGGGTCTCTTCCAACCCAGTGATTCTGTGATTCTGTGATATATTTCCTCAGTAGACATCTTATATGAATACAGATGTTTGATACATATTTTATTGAAACTAAGAACATTTTTATCAGTTCCTTCCCAAAATAAGATTGTTTTCTATTTGCAGACCTGCATAGCTACTTGCTACTGAAAAGTTCAATATAATTAATGAATTATACTGCAGCATTTGTAAGCTACAGGCATGGTATGCAAGCATCCTCAGTCCCAGTTCAAAGCACTGAGTTTATACATGGATAAGCTGTGGATACAATACATGAAAGAGTACAAGCAGTCATCTCTGCACTATACTATGTCTGCATTTCCGGCCTGGCAGGGCTTCTTTGTGCAAATCTAAGATGGTTTGTGAAGCTTTTAATTTAGGATTCCCTGTGGTAAAGTACAAGAAAGAATATGTTTCCCTCATCTTTCCTGCTGGCATAAGGATTCAGTCTCAGAAGGTTGTTTATGGGGAAGTTCAGAGTAGAGGCAGAGATTTGATGTATCTGCCTCAAAACCAGTAGGGAGTAAAGCACAGAAATCCACTTTCACATGCAGCACCACAATGAAAGGGAGAAACATGGTTTTCCAGAGAGATGGGCTGCATCTCCCCAGGGAACATCTCTGTAGCCCAAATTGGCACAGATATTATGTAGCCTTAGTGATGTGGAAGTCAGCAAGACAATGCTGTTTACTTTTATTCCCTCATGAGGCATGGTGTCCACAAACAACAGGCCTTGTGTGTATCTTGCGGTAAGCTTGACAGTATTAGATTCTAGTTAAGGAGCCTGTAAGACTCTTAAGCCTCATTAAACCTTCAGTTTGTGCCAGCAAACATGCCAGCCCATGCCAAATGAGAAACTGCAATGTAAAACCTCATGGTGTAGGAACTGGAATTAAATAATTTTTTGTTACTCTCTTATTTTCCCCCCCTATAAATAAAAATCTAAGTGGATGATGCTTTTGCTTAAGGCGTCAAATGGAAATGGCACCTTTTACTCAGAGGCAAACAGGTGAAAAAGTAATTTGCACATATAAATTCAGAGAGATACTGTACATAATGTTGCTATTATTGAAACAAATGGTTATATATTTTAAAAATGTGTTTGGTATCAGTGTTATCTGCAAAATTACAAAAAAAAATTTCAAAAAATGCTTAAGCCAGAGGAAAAGCTCTGTTTTGTTTTAGTTTAAATATTTTCCTTTCTACTTAGAACTGACTAACAGCTTTATGTCTTATTAGTAGAAATGACTGGAGAAGAGCTAATTAAAAAGTGTATTTCATAAGAATCTGATAATTCTAACTATTGTTTTCTTGGCCTTATTTCTGGACTTTTAATGTAAAGACATGAAAGAAATACATGTATTTCTTTTATAGTTTACATAGTACCCATGGCAAAAGGATGCTATTTATAATATTATTTTTCAAGTCTGTGAGGATACATTGTTTAATTTTATGCATGGAAAGAGAACAACGAAAGTCTGAAATATTTCCTTTCAAAACTTCAGCACAAGTCACCTTTACACTGTCAATATTCCTCCTCTTTCAACAAATCTTTATTGATTCTTTCTACTTAAGGGAGTGAGATAAGAGAACTTTTAAACCGTTTTGTCACTGCTCATGCAGTTTTCAAACTAAAACTCAACCTTCAGCCAGCTCTCAAGTGAAGCTGATTTTAAGTGGGTGTGCAGTCATTTGGCCAAAGAGTCATAAGCAGCCAGATGTGCTACTAGTCAATCCCTTGTGTGCCTTAACCACACGGGGCCCAAGAAGCTCAGGTAGACCTTTGACCTTTTTTTATCTCTTTATCTCTTCTTCATGCATGAAAAGTCTGCACTTTTAAAAATGCTTTTAGGATGAAATCTGGCTTTTAGTATAAAGAGGTAATAGGAAAAGACTGAAAATCACAGATGTGCACCCTTGCTAGCATCTGAATCTGTTTGGAAGGGTTTTAATTACATTTTTACTAAAAAAAAAGAGCAAGTTAGAGGTGAGAAAATAGATTTACAAGCAGTCATAAAATCACAGGCTGGCTAATTACAAGATCACTTGCAGGATAGGGAGGAAGGGAGTTCAGGTCGTACAGGCTGAAACAGGAGCCTTCTTCGCTCAGAGCTAAAATGTATAATTTGCTAGAAGGAAATTTAATTGCTGTATATGGAATGAGGGTAAATAACATCAAAATGGCAATGATATCTGAATATGATCTGCTTTAAGCATATACTTTGAACATTTGTTGTGTTTTTGCTAAATAACTTGCAAATGGAATTTAATTATTACTACATTGAGATATTGAAGTCTTTTCTAAATCAGAATAATAGCACCAAGGTGAAGTCTTTGGAGAATCAGGCCCAGAGGTAGTTCTAGCATGTCTGAAGAACAACCTGTCACCTTGGGCAGCTCAACATACACATTAGGAGCTGTAAAACACTCAATAGCTCTTTGTGAAGGGGACCATGTGTTGATAGGAAAAGACTACCAGTTAATAGTTGACCTTAAGCAGAACGTTCACATATGTCAGTAGATGAGTCCTTTTTTTACAGTTCACAAGACACACAAAAGTTCTAAAATCCTGGTAACATGTGGACTTTAAAAAGATCACAATGCAGTATTAACCAGCTTTTGATCTTGGGGGTACTTAAGAAAGTACTGAAAGGGTTATCACTCATAACAGACTGCTTTTATTAAAACTCAAAAACTACCAGAGAAGTTTTCATCTTTGATTTGCTACTTTGAAGAATGAAGGAGGGGCAGATCCACTGAGGTGTGGGCAGCTGCCAGTTTTGTGCAGAAGGAATGTGCTTTCTAAGCAAAGGCAAATACACAATGAGACAAAGTCACTTACTTGTGTTGTGTGTGGTAAAATGTATTAGCATGGCTCTGTGGTACATTCATCAACCCAATGTACTTCACAAGGTTAAGTACATTTTTTTATTGAAGCTTTATATTATGAAGAACAGACAGTATTAAAATGCTTATTTTCTTTTTTTCACTTACACAGATATTGCCATGATGAAATCATATCACATTCCACAATAGAAGCCTCACTCCAAATTGGAGGAAAAGTATGTCAACTTTTTCCGCACTGCATTTCCAAGTCTTGCCAAATATTCCAGTCTTGAGATTCCTTCATTGAGAGCTATACAAGACCACCCACACCCTCCAGTCAGACAGTCTTTCTAGGCTGTAGACACTTGTAGGCACAATTTTCAGATTATTCCTCCACTTAAATTTCTGTAAATCTGCAATAACTCATCTAAAGTCTGTATAGGTATTTCAAGAAAAACACTGAAGAGTGAGTTTCTTATTCCTCAGTCAGTAGTGGGCAGTTAAAATGTTACCGGTCATGAAATTGATGCCTGTATATAATTGCAATTTGTGGATTTTATTTCAGAGGATGTCACAAATAGATGAGTTAACCATGTCATGTGGGAGCCAATCCTCTGTGCCTTGTGCATAAAGAGCTTGTGTATAACAGCTCTGCAGTGTGCAAACTGCTCTCCCAGAGATGTAAACTGTATACTTCAAAGTCTGCACAGTTATACAATTATACCTACTTTTTTTCCCCAAAAGACATGGAAAGGATCCTTGCCACATTGCCCAAGGCAGAAAAAATTTAACTAATCTCATCCACTAGTCTGGGTGCACACAGTGGCTTTGCCATTGGCACTCGAGATGTTTTTGTTTTCCAGATGCAGGAATGAGGAGGTTTTGATTGCCAAGTATGACATTATTTTTTGAGATGGAACAAGAAAAAAAGCCACACCCGTGGATAGGACAAATTTCACATTATTTTGCTTCTTCTGGGAGCATTATATATTTTTATTGTAATCTCTTGTGTTTTCCCTCTTGGTCTTTTTTTCTAATAAACCAGCAATCACGTCACTGGAGGAACAAATGTGCTTCTTCGTGCAATGCTCAGTCATACAGAGAAACGTTCCAAGTAGCTATCAGACTAACTGGCCAGCTGAAGCCCTGACTGTAGGTAGACACCAAAATTCTTTGATCAAAATTTAAAGAAAGTCATGAGAAATGGAAGAAAATTAAATACTGTAAATATTTGTCTGAAAAATTAAGTAAAACCGAAGCTAGTGCTATTCTCCAACTCAGAATTAGGCAACAACATGAGACTTGTGTACTGTTCTCCAAATTCATTCATCTTTGTCCCATTTGCCACTAGTGGGTTGACCTCTAGGAGGTGAATGAGTGGACTTCTCATTTGTTTTACATCTCATTCAGGCTGTTATTTTTTGTGATAAAAGCAAACTTTAAAGGGTTAGGTTTGAATATCTGACTATTTACTCCCCACAAACTAATGTGTCAGAGTATGTCAGCTGGGAAGCTTTTGAATATTGGAGAGAGGAGCAGGAAGAGTGTAAGTAAGATACAGTGAGAGGTAGGTTCTTTTGCTGCTAGAATTGTTTTTCTTGGAAATTTACCTTTCCGTTTCAGAGTAAGAGTGTGCTTTGCAGGTTTACTGAGGCAGCCTGCAGGCAGTGATGATATGATTTGCCCTTCACAAAACTGACAGAGGCATCTACTCCTCAAATGTGCATTTTGAGGTCCACTGATGGACCAACAACTGTGCTTCTGAATTGCAGAATTATGAGGTGTTGTAAAACAAACACCACCTTAAATAATGAAAGTGTAATAGTAGTTTCTTAACTTCTTTTCTTTTCAGACCAAAAAAACTCTTTGCCTCAACTCATATGCATAATCTTTATTTTTCTCACCAAGCATATTGTCACTAAGCTGCAGAATTACTCTTGTTGCCAAAGCTAATAAAAATTCATTGAGGAAACACAGCTCAACAATTGAAATATTCTATTACAGTTTCTGTAATAAAGTAAGAACCCATTTCATTGTGGTAAGGCAGAGGAACCCTTTTCATTATATTCCTTTCTCCCCTTCAAAGAACTAACTCCCCAGAGATTCATCCAATCTCTGTATGTCTAGGATTGGCATTAGTGCCCTCGCTGCAGTAATCCTTGACTTTATTGATGTTACCAACTTTAGCTGCAATTTTAGCCCTGTCACTTTATCCATGGATCTCTTTAAAACATATTGGTCCTTTCTTCGGCAGTCACTTCTCACTCCTACTCTGTATAAAAAGAGGCAACTTAGCATATGCAGACTTGGTTACAGTTTCATTATTATTATTATAATTTTAATCAAATCAGGATTAGCTATCAGGCAAACATCAGGCACAGAGAGATCAAGCAAACTCCCAAGTGCTTAACTTGAATTCACTCTTAAGAAAATAATGTAAAATTTACTCTGCCATGAGCTGAAGAAAGCTTGGAAGGCAGTTTTTTCCACATTCAAACGAATTCCATTAACAAAATTAACATCATTGAACTGCTGAATTAAAGGGTGGTATTTTTACACAGACAATTCTGAACACAGAGGGATGCTTGTAGAAGCAACCAAGTTGTCTATAACAAAAATAATAATAATAAAAAAAANGACACAGACAATGTGGAATGGTGTGTATCACACACAAGTTGCTAAATTCCTGCTTCCTTTTTTTGTCAGACACTAGTATGCATATACCTGGTGTCTATATACTCTTCTCAACATCTCTACATACCAAGTCCAGAAAGTTAGCAAGCTCTGCTTGACATCTGGGAAGGATAAAAGAAACACTTATTCTCGCTCCACTACCTGAGAAAACAAAGTAGCTAGAGGTCAACCAATGGTATCCCCCTCCAGTGAACCTTCAATGAATCCCTAGTCTAACACGATGCCAGAAGGGTCATTATATTGGTGTTAAAAAGCTTTACCTAAAGAGACAGCCACATTTTAATCCATAGTTCTTTCACAGTTGTGTTTATCCAAATCTCCTCTTGATATTTCTACTTCTAGAACAGAAATATTAGAATACTAGAATATTTCTCTACAATATTCTTCATTCCTTTTTCTATATATCTTTGTGTTCTGTGTGGTTAAATTACTTCTTGTAGCCTAATTTGGGCTCTTTGATTAAATTTGATTTTGCATCCAAAAGGCCACCCAGCCTTTTCCACTGACGGGAAGCAATCTGCATTCTGGATGTGGGTGTTTAGGATGACTCCTGAAGCCAAGGAAAGTTTGGTTTGTGAGAAAAGCAAAGGTCAAGCTTATTCTTAAATGTTTTCCTGTTGTGTTTTTTTTCCCTCAAAACACTTTTTTTCTGGTATATTAAATGCATTTGCTCTCATCAAAGGAATAGCCAGGTGGTTTCACCAAACTGTGCATTAAGATACTTTATTTTTTTTTAAATTACTATAATGCACCAACCTGCTCCACTGGATGCAGGGATTTTGTCACAACCCCAAAAGGTTAGATGCAACTGGAAACTATTAATTTCATCATCAGCATTCACTGCTCGTGTTGCTAAACACATAGGTTTATTACGACTATTTTCAATATTAAATTAATTAGGACCTAGGGGTCTTTTAATGTCAACTACAAAACCAAAGTACTTCCAAGTATGTAAACATTAAATATTATTTTATATAATCTTACTTTTTTTCTGTATGGGTTTGGAAGCTGGAAGCATGTATGACACTGTTAGGTGTCATTTTTGAGATGTGGCTGAGTGGGAGCTGGAGTGCTGTGCTCAAGCCCCACAGGGCGATGTGTTCAGTGGGCAGCATGCTTGCTGTTTAAACACACTGCAAATAACCGTATTTCACTCTTTTTCGCACCATGAAGACTCACACAAAGACTGAATTTAGGAACACATTCCAGAGCTGCATGCTACCATCAATCTTCAAGTGATCACCGGTTGGTATTTAAGTGTACAATAAAAGTCATGTTTAGCGGCCTGGGCATAGCCTGGTGGATTAGAGTCCCCTCGACATTAAGTCCTATCCTGGTGTTATTTTGCTTTTTGACTTAAGACATATCACATAAACTCTCCCAGTTGCATATGTAAAGTGGAGGTAACAATTTGATATTTATTTGATGAGGGGTTTTTTGAGTTGCATATGATAAAATATTAAAAAGATTCTGAAATTAAAATTATATAGCTGGAAGAAGTCATTTCAAGTGTGTTTCACACACAAAGAGATAATTTTTTGTTTGTTTTAAGTCCAGACTCTTCAGACTTAATAAACTCAGCCAAAATTCTAGTTTGGATTTAAGAGATGACTTTTATGCTTTTCTGTTTAGACTTCATCTGAATGTGAAGCCATTTAAATAAATAAACCTTCAGTCACTCACTCACTGTTTAACCTAGACTTGCTGTATCTATTTGCCAGGATGACCATCTAGAATTTGGCCAAAAGAAGGAAAAGAAGTGTAATAATTTCCTGACTTGCTTGTCCATAGATACAAAGAAACACCATTTAGATAAAACCTACTTGTTTATATTCAACTCTGTTATGAAGCATCTCATGATTACAACAGTATTACTTTTAGATAATGGTAGGCTCTAAGGAGTAAGCTATTAGTTCATTTGGATGTGCTGAACATCAGCAAAGAGAATAAGAAAGAGAAACCATTGCTTCCACGTGAAAGGCAGAAGAATAATGCACGTCACTGAAGTACAACATAGACCTTTCACAGTCTCAGCATAGAAATAGCAGGTTCCAGACAGGAGGGAGTCAAATAGGAATCCAAAACTGAAAAGTATTTAGATTTCTGACCAATTAAAACTGGCACACTGCAGGTACAGGATAGGAAGTGGTAATAGACAGTATGGGATAGAAACCAATTACTACCACCATTTATCTCTACAGCAAACTACTAATTGCAGCAGAGGATGATGGAAGTGCCCTCAGCAGATGACTCTGCATCCTTGATCCTGAAACAAAATTAAAATTACACTAACTTTAAAGGCAGTATTCATGGATTGTGTCCTTTGTTTATGCCTTCTAGTCATATTTTGGAAGGAAAAGTTAAAGTGGCTATTCATTTAAAGCTTAATGTACAAATACCTAGAACAAAGGAGATCTGTTTCATGGTCAGAACAGGGAACTATAACTCAGAACTCCTGGGCACTTTCTCTCTGACCTTGAACAAAATTCTTACCCTCCATTTATGTCGTTTTAACCATTTGCTATACATTTATAACAATGCCTACCTGTCTTCCAGAATTACATCAAGTTCAACTAACTTATGTTCGCTAAACAAAACCAAAAAAAAAAAACCACTGAAAGGCATTCTTATGTTCAAGGAATTATTCTAATTCATGTTCCCGCTAACCATTTAGGTTTATTGCATAATACATTTAAATCATTTAATTTTACATGTAGATATGTTTTAGTGTTTTTGAATCATATAAAGTAATGCTGTTAATGCACAACCCATTTCAGCTCCATTAAATAGATAATGCCATAAATTCTACTGTAGTAGAAAGGAAATCTATACCATGTGACTGTGAAAGTGTAGAGACAATTCAGAATAGCATTTAATCACAATTTGTTCACTAAAGGGATGTTAACTTCTCTAGATTTGCCCATGAGAAGGAATGCCAAACAGTGACCTTCTGAACTCTAGCTTGAATGCAAAATATTTTTAACAGGTTTAAGTATTTTAGCTGGTGTTCATTTAATAGAGCTCTCACTATTATATAAGACATATGTTGACTAGTTCACTTAAATAGCTTCACCTTCACAGCATTTCTCTGTATATTTGTATATTTTATTTATAATTTAGGAAAATCTTAAAGCAATTCTAACTTTTAACTTTGTTAAACTGATCTCTAATAGCTGCTCCTCTTCCCTGGCTCTGTTTACTATTCATGCTGGGTTAGCAAGTGGTTTCCTGGCAATGAAAGTTCCTAGTAGCAGGGGTTTCTCACATCAGATACATATTGAATGTAAAATAATTAATTTCAACTTATTTTTATCTGGTTTTGTTGGCACTCTATTGTAAAGCCTAAATATTATCCACCAAAAGACAATGCAATCCAGAGATATTTATCTTTCTAATTTGTGCTAGAAAAGTTATCAAATCTACTCTTTCTGTGGGAATACCGTTACCCTGAGAACTGCAACACACTGTGCAACTCTAGGTTTTATTGTCACTGACCAGTAGTCTGTTGTCCTTTTTTAAGCCTTCAGGTTGTTTTGCTTGTTTGTGTTTGGTTTTGTCTTCTTTTGCCTCTAAAGATTACAAAAGAAGCCTGGATGACTAACTCAGAGTAGATATCTAAAAATTAGATGAAAACACTAGAAGGAGGTGAATCTCCTCAATATGATAAAAATACAATTTTGGCTCACCTAGTACCTATGGGGACAAGTGTAACAGTGACAGTTAAAAATAAATTCTGAAAACAGTTAACTAAGTGTATTGTTTCTTTGTTCTTATGGTTGACTCTGAAAGATCGAAAGAGAAAAGATTTAACTCTTTATAAAGTACTGAACTCAAATGTAATTGCATCAAAAACCTCCAAGCAGAACAACAATCATGAAGACAGGAGTGCAGTAAATTAACTAGTTGGATTTATCATCTTAGAAAGCAAGTGCCACATAAAGAGAAGGAGGTAAGACAATAAAATATCTGCAATTTGAATACATTTACATTAATATCCTGTTAAAACTAAACGCCAATTGACAAATACCACTGCCCCTCACATACTAAGCCAATGCAAACCAAAGGTCCTGAAAACACTATTAATAGAAGCAATCAGACTGTGACTTTTCATAGATGAAAAAAAAATCACATGAATAAATGTTTGTGACTTCAGTCAGGCTGCATGTAACTGATACTTAGATGCCATTCACAAAGAGAACTCTACAGATCATATAATTAATACAGTTATTCTCCTTCAGTTCTGGTTTCCTTTCTCCATCTCTCTAGTAAGGCAAAGCATAGTGCTTCTAGCTGGAATGAGATTGTGCGTATCAACTGAGATGACAGAAAGTCCAGGTCCAAGTGTGAACAGTAGTACACTTATAAACACTGGTTAGCATTTGTTTTTAAAGTTATAAAATGCAGGTGCAAAACTTGAAATTTTTTGAGCTGTGCTTTTACCCCCAAACTATTCATAGCCTGCAAAAAAAATCTGCTTCAAATATCTGACACCAAAAATCCATTTAGCTGTTCAAATTTAATATTTTAAATATCTGAGGTGATTTATAGCTACTGTATTATCTTAAATAAAATGAGAGCTATCCATTACATTAATTAATAGTGGTAGTGTGTGGACCTGTGCCTAACAACTGAATATGGAGAGTAATTTGTTTGAACTGTTTTTTCTGCTGTAATGATACTGTTACTCAGGAGACATTAGTACTTGGCTAGAGTTAATTGAACAAAGGAAACTATGTCAATAGCCTTGGGAAAAACATTCTAATCAGAAATGAGCAAGTATTTAAACAAGCTTGCCTCTGTATTGAAAAAAATAAACCCAGAAAAGGCATTAAATAACTGCTGATGATTAAGATATGAGGACATAAAAATGCACATTACTATTCTAGAACAAAGTACTAATATATTCCCACAATCTCATCTCTCTTACTACATGTCAAGGTAAAAAGCACATAATTATTGTGGGTCTACATGTCAGAGTAGCACACTGAGATAAGGGACGTGTTATTTCTGATTCCATTTCATGACACAGGAGACAATGCTCTTACATCTTTTGTCTTGTTTTGTGAATTCATTAAGTCGACACATTTTTGCCTATGTCTTGCCTCTAAAATTATAGTGAGTAGTTGCTGAAAGCCAATTGACTTGGCTTTTAGTTGGTATTACCCAGGCTTTTCTTACTGAAATACGTATATATGTGGTGATAAGAAACTTTTAGATTAACTTGAGCTCTGCTACTGGCCAGCTGTACAAATGTGAGAGTAACATTTAATTTGTCTATTTCTCCTTCTAGCTTTGGTCTGTCTTGTTTATTTAGATTATGAAGTCCTGAAGATGGGGACACGGACAGCTTCTTAACCTCTGTTCAGAAGGGCAGAGATGGCATATTACATAATTTCAGTTTATTGCGCTATCAAGGCAAAAAAAGTTTTATAGTGACTTAAATACTTTGGAAGGGCATTCATACAAATACCTGTCCTTTTAAAATTAGTTTTTAAACAGTGTTTTTGGCTGAAAGATTTTAGCTTCCTAATTTGCATTTTGAATAGAATCAGAGCAATATTCCTATTGGAAACTTTCCTTCAGGTTACCTGCTGTCTGATTCGCTCCACAGGGATATCCAGGACAATTATGTTATCATTGCTGTTGAGTTACTCAACCACATTAACAACTCAAACCAAAGCCAAATCCTCTGCGGCCATTAGGATTACAAACAATATAAACATCATCTTCTGGAGCAAATAAGCAGGCAAGAAATACACAGGAAAGTGATATGTAACAATTGCTTTTGAATATTAATCAAGGCAGGTCAGTAGAAGGTAAAAAGTATTTTGTATGGCTGTTCAAACCACAGACTTGAAGTCAGGATTGCCATTAAATTACAACAGACTTACAAACATTATAGGAGAAGAAAAGCAGAAGTATGCCTCAAAAACCCAAAAGCTCCATCACCCTTTCTGACTAAGTGAATACATAAGCAATTAAGAAGGGATTCAGCAGGTCCATATTAAGAATCCCAGGTTGTCTGAGGGTAGTGACATGTCTTGGCTTGTCTGCAGCAGTCTAGTTTTTTACCATTGATAAAGTAAATCTAAAAGAAGATGTGAGTTTGTCCATATAGTGATTGGGTAGGTTGCAGAAAATCACAGTCTGCTGCAGATATCTAGTTTGAAGTATTGAATTTAGGATCCCAAGTTCTAGGAGCTCTACATATTCTCACTTAGAGAAAAAGATAAACAGAGCAATGGAGTAGACTGAAGCTCCTTCTACACAAACATGCCTTCATTTAGAGTTGAAATAGGGCCTAAAGAGAAGAGGTTCTAACTCCAGTTTACAAATAATTCGTAGTGTACTTGATCTGCATAAGGGCACATCTAATAGTGTCAATTCCCCATGAGATCTCAAAACAGGTGGAAAGTATATCTCCTTGAAGAACAGTTCATGGCCATCTTTCAAAACAGAAGGCCCATAGGCCAGTGGTTATATACTTTTTCTTGCAAGTATTTTAAATAATGCTGCAATGTCATGCGTCTCCTACAGGAATCAATAGCAGAATGAGTAACATACTGTAACTTTGATACATCTTCCATCTTCCTTTCATGTCCTGCAAAACAGGTTATCACTTTGAGAACTGATCCAGCCTCTGTAGATCTTTACCCCTGGTCTCGCTCTCTTTGCGGTCACTGGGATGCACAAGATTCCACTGAAAAGGCTGGTGTCTGTGTTTTCAGTAAGTAGAACAGAGCTAAAATGCTGAAATAAACCAGGAACTTCTAAAGATTTGAAACAGGGTACAAGAAGAGAACAGGGGACTATTTTCATCTGCTACAGCTGTAATATGGTCTACTCCAACAGAGTATTTAAGCACTTAGAGTTTAACTGAAAACATACAAAAAGTTCCACTAAGACTTCTCAGGAATGCAAGCTACGCATCTTTAAACGCTTTGTTGGACCAGTCTTTAAATTTAGGTAAAAAGGAAAGTGAAAAGAGACACTGGTATATGAGGGAAAAGAAAGAAAAAGAACAAGGAAATTATTGTATTGCCTTAGTTGTTACAAATAGTAATAATGATATCACTGTTTTAAAATAAGCGGCAGTGTCTATTGAAAGATAGGAAGCTAAATTTTAGCTGGAAGTTGTAAATAAATGCTGGGCTGCCACAATTATGTATTGCTATTCCAGCAGAGGAAATAATCAACAAGAAATAAGAGGATTATGGTGGAGGAAAAAAAAAGAGAGAGAGTAAGAAGAGTAAAAAAGTACCATTCTAGAAATAAGAATACCAATACAGCTGAAAATTGTTTTGCACACTGTTTTTACTCCTTCCTCTATATAATCTTGCTTGGATCCATGTAAGAGCAGCCATTTTCAAGAGTCCTGAGTTATGGAAACAATAAGGGATGGTGGAAGGATACTCCTCATATGCCCAACATGCTATCATATCTATCTGATAATTTATTCGTCAGACAGTATTCAGATACAACACAAAATTGCAATTATTTGTGCAACACAGACATAAGGATATAACTGTCAGAAACAGTTGCACCTCTGTAAACAAATCAAAGAAGAGCAATCAGAAATATAAAGAGTGAAAGTGACCTTCCAAAAGTCATGCAAGACCATAACTTAAAGGACTACTTACTGCCCAGGTGCACTTTCATGTCCTTTAAGAACAAGGGTAACATCTTGGCCTCTCCTTAAGCCAAGGCAGAAATATTAGGGAATAGTCGTCCCTGGGAGATTGTATGTGGCAGAGCCAGGATCCCTACTCAGAGTCCTAGCACAAGTTGCCTTCTCTGAAGCTTTTCCAAAGTCCTTGGAGGGACCAAGTACTCTGGCTTTTACTTGCATGGGTAGCAAGTAAACAGCACATGCTTGAGTTCAAAAATGCAGAACATCTTAAACGGCTATTAATGGCTTGTGGCATAACTAAAAATAACAATGGCTGGAAACACAATCTGAATTCGTTTTTTCTTCATAGGTTCAAATTATGCTGTGCAGTGACCAAGACATTTCAAGAGATTCAGTCCAAAGATATTCAGATTTCACTGTCCTGGGAGCATAGGTTTGTTGGATATCTCTGGAAAACCTGCAGAAGGAAGTTGACTTTTACAAAGCCCACACTAATACACTTCACTCCCAGCCTCCCACACTGCAGAAAATTGAGCTAAGACATCACTCAGCCCATCTGCCTCTCCTACCTCCTAAACATGCTTCCCTTGTGTTTAATGGTATAGTTTTCACTTGGTTAACAGCTACTAAAAATAATGTTTGAGGAGCAAGGGATAGTTTAACGTGGGCAAAAGGAAGTTTCTTTTCTTTTGTAAACTTAAAGAAAAAACCCACCCAAACAGAGATATTCCAGAGAGAATTAAGAATGCAACCTAGCAACTCAATTTTTGGCACACAGCAGCCTTCAAGTAAAAGCATGTGAAATGGTAAAGGCTTGTTACTGCCACATCTTGTCACTGACATCAAATTCCACTGACAACTCTTAGTTTTTCTGACTTGTCTTGACATTTGTTTTGCTATACTTAATGATTTTTGCATTGAACGTATACAAAGCTATTTGTTGTTTCTGTTTCCTGTTAGCAGAGGATTTAGGTCACTGCATTAGAATGCTATTACAATGAATAAAATCATCACCACTCTGAAAACAAAAATAACAGGGAGAATAGGAATAAAAGAAAAAGAAAACTGAGATGCATATCAGGAGAGAAAGAAGTTCCAAATGTCACTAAAAATATATGTATTTTGGCCATGTATGTATGTCTTTGTGAGTACCAAATGCAAAATGCAAGGGTTTTGGCCCAAAAAGTCAAATGTTTGAAACAGTCATTGACATGTCCACTAGCAGAGATGTGCTTCAAAGAAAACTCTGAGTGTGATGAATAATGTATGTTTGCCCCATGTCCTCAGAAGGCAGCAGCAGGATATGCTGGTCTCCAGTTAACCTCTTTCACATCATAAAAGAAAGGTGCAAATTTTTATTAATCTTATAAATATCAATGTCTTGAGGAATATTACACAAGTCAAAAGTTCAGAGAAATCATTTTTTAGAAACAGATACAATTGGTAGACAAAGAGAACTCTTTGGAGAAATCTGAATAGCAAGACAAATACAATAATTTTTGTCAAACATTGGCTTACAAGAATGAACGGAAGTGTGATTAAAACTAATTCAAGACGATGTTTTGCTAAAGGAGATCAGTGAGTTGAAGATTTAAGCACAGTTACTAGTACTGCAAAGATCATAAAGTAATCATGGAAACTAAGAAATTATTTCTGTTTTATAATGAGAACAGAATAGAAGATGACTCAGTATTTGTGAAATAAAACAATACAACTTTCCCTATTCCTCTGTAATGAGGCCAGTTACAAAGATTTTTTTTTTACTTGAAATCTTATTGTGCATGTTGATTCCTGCTATTCTCTCATGGCTCAGCTAGAAGAAGAAAAGCTAAACTCTCATGGGAAATGTGGTAGCACCTCCAGTTTGTTTGGAACAGGAATGGTCTGATATTTCCTGAAGTTCTGTTTCAGAGTTCTTTTTCCAGAGTCTTTTCCTCTGACAGGAACTGAAGCATGATTTCAGACAAAGAGATAGTCAATTAGGAATGCTGAGGCTCACACAGTACTTGGTCCAAGCCCATTAGAGACCTCCCAAGTTTTTGCTCCAGACTAGGCTCCACACACAGGGTCATGTGAACAGTTACATCTCACACATCAGGGCACTTGCAGAGGGTGGGCAGGGCATGCCTTCCAGGGGCTGAAGCCAAGGACTTCTGCAAGGGAGTGTGCTTTCCACAAAGCATTCCTGAACTCTTCTCTGAGTGCAATACCCTGGCATCTCTGCTCTGCAAGCTTAATTCTCCTGGTGCAGCAGGGCACTCAGTGGATCCTGGCACATATCACTCTAGAAGCAGCAGAAAACTATGACATGAAAGGAACCATATGAATGAATCTTCTGTATAAAGCATGTGAACTACCAGTTATAGTATTAGTAGCAATACAAAGATTTTGGAGAAAAGAAATATAGAAAACAACTTTTTCAATAAGCCAGGGAGACAGTGAGGAAGGTGACCCTAAAGCCAGGCAGAAGAAATAAGTTTGAGAAAAGACAAGTTTGAGTACAGAGTGAAAGTTGGCCTTCAAACTCCTAGTGTTTATCACCAGCAAAGTAAACCTTGACTTTACTGAGGCTCTCCCATCAGTGTTACTGACTGAGCTGTATAAATGGACCACATAATAATGAAGTTTTAGGTAATGTTTCCCAACCCAAATGTTTCACAGAAGCTTCATTTGTTGCCTAATACCACATAGGGAAATTATAAATACTAGTTAGAAATAAATAGGTCTTTATGGACTCATAATACATTTGTATCTGTTACAACTGGGATTAAACTGTATACAGCTAGACCTGCAGGCTAAATAATAGCAGGTATAATTAATTTGTTAAAGCTATATAAAGTATTCAGCTTTCTAAGTAAAACAATTCTATTCACCAAGGCTGAATGAATAGCAAGAATTCCCTAACAGCAAATCTAGCTATGAGATAATGCAAGCATTCAAATAGAAATACATGTAGCAATTAGTTAACATGGTGAAACTAATAAAGCAAGTGTTCATAGCACAAAAAAGTGACAGAAAAGAGTGTATGAAAATAACAAAATGCATGTATTATTGCACTTGATAAATAAACACTTTGTCTCTCAAGATTATTTCCTTCTTCCTCCAGGAAAGCACATGGATTCATAGCTGGTGTCTAGGAAGAACTCTAATCCTGCTCACTACATATGTCCTGGGAAAAAGCAGCAGGATTGGCTTGCCTAATTTTTGGAGACTTGTCTTGAGTAGGAATAGCCTACTCGACCACAATGAAGTACCCTTCTGTGACCAGACCTGCTGCTTTAGCATGAAACTTGGTATTTTTTCTTTTGAAAATCAGTTAGGAGGAGAATAGGATGCGAATTATTCATATGGATACTATTAATTTCTTTTCATTAGGTTCTGTAAGGAAATCTGGTGGAAGATAAGAAACTGAACCATTGACTCAAAAAAAATCATTTTAGTGTTCTCAACTTTCTTAAATGCTACTTTGATTATTAAATTTACATATTTAGATCATGTACACAGAACTTAAAAAAATAGTATCCAACAATTATGTTGCAGCATGTAATAAAATAACAACATGCAGTAACTGCCCTAAGGACCCCAAGGTACTTTAATTCAGTCTTAAAACATATCTTGGAGAAGAGTGAACACGGTATAGAGAATACATCTCACAGTAACCAATTCCAAGTTAAAGGGAAAGGCTGTTTTACACTGCATAGCAAACAATGCTCAAGCTCAGGGATAAGAATAAATGTGGATACTGAAGCCACACAAAAGATGCAGATAGTAGGTCAAATGCAAAAGTCAGAAGCTTAGATTTTACACAGCTATACATGGTCTCACATTTTATGTCTGCGTCTTCAAACTTTAGTACTGTCTTCTGTTAAACATTCCACCTAAAGGGTAGCATCTCCAACAGCACAAAGCTATCAAACTTTATTCCAGCAATCCCGATTTAGGAGATAGTCAGCTCCTGAACCATAAACCAAACTGCAGCAGCAGCTGGGTGTGCCTGGGTGTGGATCCAGCTCCAATTAACTCCAGCCTTAAGAGCTGGCAGGATCCTTGTGCCTGTGCAAACCAGAGCAGCTGCAAAACCTAGGTGGAGTGATGTCTCAAGCTGTCTGTAATGCACATTAATTTGCTTAGTGTGGAAAAATATACTGTGCAATATTTACAGTTAAATATCTAACAAAGTTATGTTTTGACATTGAAGACAAAGTTCTGTAGCTTTTGAATATCGACTTGGAAGCTTGTCAGTAATACTGGTTTATACTTCATGTCATCCCCTACCTATCCAGATATAGATAAATAAAGATGCCCAGATATAAAGGCTTGGAAAACCTTAGCTAATGCTCTCAGCAGCACTTGCCAGGGCTGAAAATAAGCACTACAGGGATCAGTCTTCATGATGAAGGCTAATTAGCTGGCAAAAATACTTAGGAAAACATTTATAATACAAATAAGCAAAAGGATACATTTTCTGTCCAGTGGGAAAAAAAAAAATCAAAAAAAATCCCAAACCCCAAACCAAACAAGTTGAAAGGGAAATGCTTCTCATGTAAATGGACCAATCTTGACATGCTAATTGTCTGGACATTCAGATTTTTCCTTATTTGTTCTTTTCTACTGCTTGGATTTGTAAGAGGTACATTGGCTGCACACTAACATTCAGGCCAAACATATATTTATATGCTGACAGTGCAGCAGATTAACAGCAAGCACATCTCTGGGCAGAAGTGTTTTAAATGGTGTAACGTGGGCATGTGGACACAGATTTCTGTTTCATTGACACGATCTGTAACCATTAACAAATATCTGCTGCTTCTCATGGTCAAAAAAAAGAAAGAAAACCTCAAAAGTCAATGTTCTGGATACTTGGAAAAGGGTTGTGGTTTTTTTCTTTATTCTTTTAATATTGTAATTCAGTAAAATGAGGCCCATTCATCACGCTTGAAAAAGTCATGTCCTTGAAAACATTTTTTTAAACCATTCTCTGGAAATAATGATGATAGGGAAGCAGCATATTTGTTATTATTCACTATTCCTTTGAAAGGGAGAATTCAACCAAAAATAGCAAGTTAAGCCTCCATAGCTACCAAGCACAAAGAATCCACAATAATCTTGGGAATATTTTTGTTATTTCTCTGTCAGCAAAAAAAAAAAAAAGACAAGCAAACAAACAAAGAGAAAATTCCTCAAAGTAGTTAAGAAATCATTTATTGTACACTTGACTGCATTTTGCATATGTTCTATATTTGTGTGTTGAACTTCTTCAGAACTGATTGATTTGATTTCCATGTGAGGTTTTTTCTCTGATGTGCATATTACTGACCAAAGCTGTGTTGCCTGGTGGCAAGATGAAGTACAATACTCCCCCTAGAAATAGAGAATCTAATTGTCACCTGCCAGTCCTCACTGATAGTCGCACTACTTGCTAATTAACTACACAGAAAAGGTCAAGGAAGGAGGCATTGGAAATGAGATTCCTGTGGTGAGGTCCCACGTACCACTCAGTTTGACCAAAACAACTTACATCTGGACAAAATTAGCACTCATGCTGAAGATTCTTTGAACTCTGAGATAGTGGCCAAAGTGGTTTGGATGCAAATATATGTATGTATGTACATATAAACACAGACGCACACGACTCAAAAAGATTGCCAACTAAGTTTTCTGTAGGGCCAGTCACAAAGACATATGAGAATCTGTGTCACACATGTTGATGTTACATTCAGTACTTCAATGATAGCCAGAGAAAAGGCACATAATGTGATTAAGGGTAAGATGCATATGTGGAAAGAAAAAAGAAAAAGAACACTGTCATCTTCGAGGGCACATTAAATAGTGAAGAGTACTGAGCTTTCAGATGTAAAACACATGGCTAAGACTTGTAATTTACAATGCAAGAGTCTAAAAATGTAAAGAATCTCATTATGCCAGCCAGGTTAAACATTTAAATTCTGTTATGGAAAATTATTCTGTTGCTAGTTTTCTTCAAAACTTTGACTTCTGTTAACTCCTCTATTCCCATCATAACGCAGTCAGAGTTGCCAGGACTGCATATATGACGTAAAAGAAAAGATTTAAGTACGTTCTCAAACCAGCTTTGCACCATATATACTAACATTGTCTCACTGATTATAAAATTTGCTCATTAACAAGCCCTAAAACTTTAATTAAATGCTAAATATAAAAGACACTGTCTTCAATATCAATGGAATAAAGCCAGAACAATGTAACATTACTGCAAAACTGGCATGGTTTCATAGTAACTCTATATAGTTTCCCAAATCCAAAATTTAGGTTTGCAACCAGCAAAAGACTTCCTGTTAAAATGTTTGAATGTATTTGTCACTCCCCATAAAAGTCTGCAAAGGCAAGACAAATGCAACACGTGCTCAGATTTCTTGTTTCCGTATCCTTTCTTCAAAATGTTTTTGCAAAATATGCCACCAACAGCATGATGCCAAGTGCCTTAAGGGTCACACTGGGCTTGCTTCACAGGACTACAGTGATTATATCATGGCAGCGTTGACATGCAGCCATGTCCAAACAGCTGCTAGAGAGATGACAGGATACCATCTGTCAGGAACAACCATGCCCAGCTGCTGTCTAATCTGAAGATTACTTTGCTGACATGGTACAGATGGCATGAAAAGCTTCATTACCAGGTTAGTTAAACAAGTAAAAAAATTTCAGTGTTACAATAGCAAAAGCCTTTCAACAACTATAACGAGGCCTTAAGAAAATGGTGTTCATGCCATAACACAGAAGAAGGTACTACAATCTACCAGACAAAAGTTGAAAGCTAACCAGATACTAAAAGACCTGACAGCTTCCTCTGTAAGGCTGCTAACACTCTCTGCCAGGATAATTTGTTCTTATAAACAGATCATGTCTGTCCTCCAAGTTTATCTTCCTTTAAGGTCCCCCATAACACAGGACTTCTGAGCAAGCAAAACAGTGGGTCCCTCTGTCCAGGCAGCTGCCAGCAGGCACCTCTGGCTTTGGACAATGGAACACGGTTATTCTATGAGTGAATGGATCTCCACCAAAATGCAACAGAGGCAGCTTTGTCATTCAGGTGAGCAAAGAAAGCTTTTTTTGTTGTCTAGAACATTAGCTGTCTCCTTCTTACTACTGAATTAGATTTAATTTTCTTCATTGTTTTGCCTATTAAGGAAATTGGTAGCACCTCCAAGGACTTAAAAGAGCACAGTTAGTTGACGTTAACAAGCCCGCTGCTTTTCTTTCTGCTGCTTCCAAGAAAAAAAAAAAGTTTGCTGTAAGCAGAAAGATGCTAAATTTCTCCTTTCAATATGTTTATAGTTTTATATTACTAAGATCCTGTTTTCTTTGTGATTCACATTGCATGTATGCTGATTGGAATAAATTATACAGATTTCATTGTTGGAACGTGAAAAGTATGAGAGGAATCTTCCATCTTAAAGGTTTAGCAACACAACTCACATTCAGTGAGATTTGTCCTGTCAGGCCATGATTGCTTCTAAGAGCCCCACCCTCTACTAACTTTTAGGGAAAAGATAATGTAATTTCATAATACAGACATACAGCATACTGTATTTCAAAGATATGTATGGTTGTGTAGACTCTGCCAAAATTTATAAAATAAAAAGAAGATAAGAACCAATGCCAAATGTGGGAAAGGGACTTTGTTTTAATCATGCAGTTAGTTTACAATTAGCAAACACAGTAATTCCATTTAAGGTTACAAACTGAGTATGCAGAACTCATAAAGAGAAGTACAGCTAGTAAAGAACCTGAATGAGTAATGCCTTCAAGCTTTTTTTTTTTTGTTTTTGAGAAGAGCTTTTAAATAACGAGTAATGCAAAGACTATCAAAACAATCGGTCTACAATCAGTAGGGTTTTTTATGCTTTTTTTACACGCTATTTTAGGATTATATGAAATACTCACTAAACAGACTGTAAATTGTCCCCCTCTTCCAATGTAGTGTCTTCCAATAGACTCCGTATAATTTACATAAAGCATAACTAGACACACCTTAAGATGAAAGTAAATAATGGAAATTATGTCTTGATTATGAACTGTGTGTGGACTGTGGTGACCCAGACTTTGCATTACCAAATCCCTGTTAAAGTGATTCAGAAAAAGTCCAGGCATGCACAACAATAAATGCTGTTCTTGTTCTATCTTAAGCGCTTATAGTTATCATAGTACCTTTCAGATTTGTAAGTGTCTTTATTCTCATAGTGTATCTGTGATGTACAATCAATATGGTTTCATTGATGTAAAGTTGCAGGTAGAGAATTAAGATAGATACTCACAGCATCACAGCTAATCTATTTAGCAGTAAGGAGAAGAACCTCCATCCTGCAGGAATCATCACAACTATTTGGTCAGCTTTCTGCCAAAACTTATCCAGGCAAAATTGGCAGAAATGTAATTTTGCTCCTTAAATATAAAACCTTGATCAGGGTATGTAACACATTCAGAGAAGCAGAGAGGAGCAGTATTGTGTCTGTGCCTGTATCTAAAGGAATAAAGTAGGCTCTCCAGAACAATTGAGATGACCTCTCTGTGTTTCTGTTACCTATCAGGTAATGTTCCATGCAAAGCTTGTTATGTTTCTTTCTCTAAAAACATAATTAAAATGCCAAATATTGTTATTGCCGCTACCATTCAAGTTTTTGAGTCAGCAGAACAGGTCTGAATGTCTTACAACCACTGTGTTGAAATTCTTTACATACTTTTGTAGTGTAGGCTGGATAAATCCCTGTAAAAGTAATGGTTTGGTTCACTCCTCTTTATAGAAACTGGAAAATATTCAGCTAAGCAGGGGAAAATGAATTTTATATTTTCCAAAATAATGTTTTCCTTTCAAGGATAAATATGAAATCATTAAATATATAATAAACTTTCCAATATGTTTTTCATGAAAGCTAGACCTTCATTCAGTTATTAAATGCATGCTGCTAGTGCTGTTAGTCTCAGTGAAAGCTCTGCTTTCTTTTATAACACTGCTGTACTAACAACAAAATCTACCAAGAGTGAGAAACCACACTGCCCACCCAGCATTCACTGCAGCAAAGTCCAGACAGTGTTGGTTGCTGTCTCTACAATATCTTAAACATAGGAGTGAAAAGCTGCCAGTAGCCATTCTTTTTTTTCTTTTTTTCCCCTCTGCATTTTATAAAGAAGCAGCAGCTCCAAGAACAACTCTCTGGCAGGGTGCTGTACATGCTGACTTGGAAAGTCATCTCTGATTCTAATCCAAACCAGCAGGCTGTGAAGAAAACCATAGTCTCTTAAGTGCAGCAAACATTTCTTCCCCTCCACCAGTCTACTGAGACATTGTGTCATCAAAGATTTTATTGTCTCAGCAGGTGGGGGATAGGTACCTCACAGACACCAATGTTTTCAATTACAGTCCAAACATGCTGCATTTTTTTTTAAAAAGGGACAATTTTCTGTTAAATAGTATGAAAAGCGGTCTATACAGTTACAGAGCTGTATCAAGTCATTTAGGTGGCAGAGGAATCAGTGTGGCAGATCAGGAGTGCATCCAAAGTCACAGCTAGATCTTAGAAAGATTTCCTCCTATAGCTAGAGTATAGAATGATTATGCACACAAATGTTGAGGTCATACATGATTCAAACCCACTGTCATTAAAGCAATTATGAATCCTGAAGGCCATTGCTGCCATCCAGTAAATCAGGTTCAAATACTTGCACAACTGGAATGTTACCTCTGTGTTAGTATTTGCCCGTTGTACTATATCTCCTTCCACACTCTGCATTATTGCCAAGTAATTTTCCCTTCCAAAATATCATGTTGATATTCCAAATACTATGTTGATAGACTTTTATACATATTTCTGTGCTGAAAAGTCAGCAAGTTAGAAGACTTTTCCTGTCCTATCCCTAAGAGTACAGTGTGTAGTATATTATTAAGTTTTGATGTTTATTCCTTTTTTAAAAGCATTAACCCATCTGAAAGTTTAACACCTATACTCTGTTGTGCTTCTAGTGCAACAATCATTTCTGATATAATCTAGAAGTCTTTTATTATTGATATAATTATTTATGGGAAAAACTGGTGTTTTCCTGGAGCACAGATGAGGGTCAAGATATCAGAAATTATGCTGCTTAAAAAACTGAACACACTTAATATAGAAACCCTTGCCTTATAGTTTCTCCCTTTCCCTCTCTATGGATAACTTCAGTATAGCACCTACACTCAGACTTGCAAACCTAGCTCAGTTTTCCCATATTTCAGTGCTTTCCAGAAATGGTCTTGATTCCAGGGATGCATCCTGGAACCAAACTATAAGTAAAACTCACAATGTTATCTGAACAAAGGCTTAAGAGAATAGGAATAGAAGCTTCAGACAGTTAAATATATATGTTCCCCCTAGGTCCCTAACATTTAATCATGGAAATATTAAGTGATTTTACAGCTGGAATCCCATCAGAAAGCAGATACTGTATACATTCAGCACATTAAGTATTCATCATTCCTTATGGGAGTAGCTGATAAGAAATGCTAACAGGGAAGTGAATTTGGCATACGTGCGACTGACCTTCACAAAAATGTGATTGATGGAAAAAAACCAAACCTGATGCATTTACAGCGTACATTGGGGATGCTTCCCTTTCTGCAGATCCTTCAGTGCTTTTAACTCACTAATATTTTAACCAGGCACAGCATTTACTTTGCACTTCTACCAACCAAACCCAATTCATTATTATTAGTTCCCCATGGCCTTTATTATTCTTTATCAGTATAATGAATCACATCAATCCAACATGACAAATGCATCCAACTTCCAGTTCTGTTGCAATTCCCTCAGGTGTGGCAGCATGGAGGGGTCAGACCAACTAAAAGATTTGTGTGGAACCTCAAATAAAAAATAAAACCTAGCTACAAACCATCAAAAGACCAAGATCTGACCTCAGCCAGAAGCTCTCATATCCTTCCTGTCCTTCCCTGGACAAAGTTATTGCTACTCAGTGAGGGTGGTGGCTCATCTTGGCTCATTCTGTCAAAACCAGAGCAATCTGTTATTTATTCACTCCTCTGCATCTCTGTGGAGATACCACTAATTCAGACTGATCTTGGCCAAAAAAGTTACATACAGATGCCGTAACACTTTCACATAATTATATTTTTTGTGAATGTGAATTCAGTTTGCCAAATGCCCCTTGTCATATTTATCTTCAAATCTAGGCTGGCTCAGTTCTTGGCAGGGGGATCACTTAGGTATTATTTGCAGATTTAAAGAAGTCATATTCAAGCAGTTAGTAAATACCAGCCCAACTTCTATGCCCTTTCAAGATAAATACATGAAACCAAGTAATTAATTTTTTGTCATGTGCTCATAAGTTTGATGCAAATGTGTAGTCTAATTCACAAACAGTAAATACTAGAGTTATAGCTTATTTCAGAAACTTGTTGTGCAGTACTACTGCTTAGTTATTATTGGCTTTTCTAAAAATGTAAACCCTTTGAAACACTACCAAAATGCCACTACTGTTATTATACTATTAAATAATTATTTTCCTAGACATTGTTGTTCATAATTTGTTTGTTTGAGGACCTAGTACACAAAGGCAAAAACTTATTTTCATATGTATATACCACATCAGCAGTAGAAGAGTTTTCTAGTGTAGTTTTAGCTAAATACCTAGTGCAATTAACATATTTAAGGTCAAAATTGACAAATAGCACAAACCCAAGCTAGTTCTCTTTATGCTTCCCAGAACGGACACGTGATCAGTCTGCTTAATTTATTCTACCCTTGAAAGATCATATTCACTATGAAGCAAAGTGAGGCTACTTATTTACATGTTTGCAGAACACTGACAAAACACTAGGTAGGGTCCAAAATCCATTAATCTTATTCAGTTTAGGAAGGATCATGGTATCCACAGGTATTCGTGAACTTCAGTTTAAGCTAGGGTGTAAACATTTCTATTGCTTCCTTTGACATATTGCTTTTTAACCCTTTATCAGCCAAGCTTTAAATAAAAATGGTCCTCTCCTACCTTGTGTCATGGCATCTTTATTGACCCTCAAAGCCCTGCTGCTGCATCCTTACCAGACGCACTTTTCCTTTGGTGTGCTGGCATTTGCTGTAGCCATACCTGAACTCTTTGCTTAACATGCCCAGAGAGCTTACGAGTCTGGACTCTGCTCCACTGTATGCTTCTTTTCCAATGCTGAAGGCGGACTGGTGCACTTTCATAAGTGCAGGATTTCAATATTCATCCTCATTTAATATTGATGAGAAAAGTCACTCAAGGAGTAGTGAGCAATGTTGAAGGTAAGTAAAGACTTGAGAACACAAAGAATGCTCAAGTTACAAAATCAAGTTATAAAATCACAAAACCAATAGAATTTTCATGGTAAAACTCACTGGCAGAGATAAAATGACAGAATTTACATTTCTCCTTTTTGTTATATATGGTTTATGGATTATCACTATAGCTAACGTTGTATTTTCTTTGGGTATACTGTATTACTCTGTTTACATTTCTGGCTCAAAGTTAGGGTAAGAATACAGAATATCCTTAGATGTATTCCAGAAATGTTAATAGATAATTTCAATAGAGAAAACTCAAATTATATGGGGAAAAAAAGGGAGGGAGGGTAGTAATTCTGAAAGCAAATTGAAGAATGTCAGAAATGCCAGTCTTATAATAATATGCACCACAACATAAACCATGGCATCACTCATAGATCACAGTTATCCCTGTCCCGTATCAGGAAATACTCAATTTTGAAAAAGTAAATAAAAAGTGAATTTTGAAAACACCTCCAGCTCATTAAAAATCTCTGTCTTATTTCCACTGAAATTGATAGCGAAATATTGTCTGATTTTATGGAACTGAGATAGTAGGTTTACATTCATTCATTTTCACTTTGAAAAAGGATCCATATTAGATCCAAAAAATATAACCACTACTACATTTTCAGAGGAAAGGTCTTATTTGTAAATTCATATAGATGCTCACTTCTAGACGTTTTACTTTTTAATAAGTTGTTCATGCAACTCTGTCATAGACTGCAATGAGGAGGGCGTGAAAATATGATGATTTTTATAACACATATTATGGAAGCATACAGAACACATGGAATATGCAGAAATATATGGAATATATCAGTAGTAATTATTCTCAAGGTACACTAAATATATAAGTCATCAGCATCAAACACCAACACACTGTCATACTACAAAACTACTGGAGAAAAACTGTTTTCATTAAAAAATGTTAGAGGTTATGGATTGCTGCCAAATACGTGGCTAATTCATATCTTGGCAAGGCAAGAAAAGCACGTTTTATTTATTATACCACTCACATAGTAGCTAAGGTAATCAACCAAATCAAAATGGAGGAGCAGAGTTGTGAAGGATTGCAATGCTATTATACCATCCTGCTAAGCTGAAGAAGAATCAATATATGTAGATACACTTATATATTTTTTTTCTGATACATGTGTCATTCTCTGGGAACCATCTCACTTCCATTCTTCCAACACAACCTGTTTAAGTCTGTGCAATAGAAGTTTCTCCTATGAATTCATACTACAAAACTAGTAGACTGTGGCTGTAACAATTTTAAAAACTGTTATCAAGTTCTATTCTCTCACACTATGAATCTTCTATTTTCCAGACTAAACAAACCCAGTTATTTCAAGCTTTCCTAGCAGGTCATATCTTNACTACTGCTTAGTTATTATTGGCTTTTCTAAAAATGTAAACCCTTTGAAACACTACCAAAATGCCACTACTGTTATTATACTATGAAATAATTATTTTCCTAGACATTGTTGTTCATAATTTGTTTGTTTGAGGACCTAGTACACAAAGGCAAAAACTTATTTTCATATGTATATACCACATCAGCAGTAGAAGAGTTTTCTAGTGTAGTTTTAGCTAAATACCTAGTGCAATTAACATATTTAAGGTCAAAATTGACAAATAGCACAAACCCAAGCTAGTTCTCTTTATGCTTCCCAGAACGGACACGTGATCAGTCTGCTTAATTTATTCTACCCTTGAAAGATCATATTCACTATGAAGCAAAGTGAGGCTACTTATTTACATGTTTGCAGAACACTGACAAAACACTAGGTAGGGTCCAAAATCCATTAATCTTATTCAGTTTAGGAAGGATCATGGTATCCACAGGTATTCGTGAACTTCAGTTTAAGCTAGGGTGTAAACATTTCTATTGCTTCCTTTGACATATTGCTTTTTAACCCTTTATCAGCCAAGCTTTAAATAAAAATGGTCCTCTCCTACCTTGTGTCATGGCATCTTTATTGACCCTCAAAGCCCTGCTGCTGCATCCTTACCAGACGCACTTTTCCTTTGGTGTGCTGGCATTTGCTGTAGCCATACCTGAACTCTTTGCTTAACATGCCCAGAGAGCTTACGAGTCTGGACTCTGCTCCACTGTATGCTTCTTTTCCAATGCTGAAGGCGGACTGGTGCACTTTCATAAGTGCAGGATTTCAATATTCATCCTCATTTAATATTGATGAGAAAAGTCACTCAAGGAGTAGTGAGCAATGTTGAAGGTAAGTAAAGACTTGAGAACACAAAGAATGCTCAAGTTACAAAATCAAGTTATAAAATCACAAAACCAATAGAATTTTCATGGTAAAACTCACTGGCAGAGATAAAATGACAGAATTTACATTTCTCCTTTTTGTTATATATGGTTTATGGATTATCACTATAGCTAACGTTGTATTTTCTTTGGGTATACTGTATTACTCTGTTTACACTTCTAGCTCAAAGTTAGGGTAAGAACACAGAATATCCTTAGATGTATTCCAGAAATGTTAATAGATAATTTCAATAGAGAAAACTCAAATTATATGGGGAAAAAAAGGGAGGGAGGGTAGTAATTCTGAAAGCAAATTGAAGAATGTCAGAAATGCCAGTCTTATAATAATATGCACCACAACATAAACCATGGCATCACTCATAGATCACAGTTATCCCTGTCCCGTATCAGGAAATACTCAATTTTGAAAAAGTAAATAAAAAGTGAATTTTGAAAACACCTCCAGCTCATTAAAAATCTCTGTCTTATTTCCACTGAAATTGATAGCGAAATATTGTCTGATTTTATGGAACTGAGATAGTAGGTTTACATTCATTCATTTTCACTTTGAAAAAGGATCCATATTAGATCCAAAAAATATAACCACTACTACATTTTCAGAGGAAAGGTCTTATTTGTAAATTCATATAGATGCTCACTTCTAGACGTTTTACTTTTTAATAAGTTGTTCATGCAACTCTGTCATAGACTGCAATGAGGAGGGCGTGAAAATATGATGATTTTTATAACACATATTATGGAAGCATACAGAACACATGGAATATGCAGAAATATATGGAATATATCAGTAGTAATTATTCTCAAAGTACACTAAATATATAAGTCATCAGCATCAAACACCAACGCATTGTCATCCTACAAAACTACTGGAGAAAGAACTGTTTTCATTAAAAAATGTTAGAGGTTATGGATTGCTGCCAAATACGTGGCTAATTCATATCTTGGCAAAGGCAAGAAAAGCTCGTTTTATTTATTATACCACTCACATAGTAGCTAAGGTAATCAACCAAATCAAAATGGAGGAGCAGAGTTGTGAAGGATTGCAATGCTATTATACCATCCTGCTAAGCTGAAGAAGAATCAATATATGTAGATACACTTATATATTTTTTTTCTGATACATGTGTCATTCTCTGGGAACCATCTCACTTCCATTCTTCCAACACAACCTGTTTAAGTCTGTGCAATAGAAGTTTCTCCTATGAATTCATACTACAAAACTAGTAGACTGTGGCTGTAACAATTTTAAAAACTGTTATCAGGTTCTATTCTCTCACACTATGAATCTTCTATTTTCCAGACTAAACAAACCCAGTTATTTCAAGCTTTCCTAGCAGGTCATATCTTTTATACCTCTTATCAATCCTGTTACTGTCCTCCAGATTCCCTTCACTTTTCCTATGTCTTTGCTAAGTGTGGTAAACCAAAACTGCACTCGTCAGTGTCCAGTAGAATAACTGCCTTTTCAGCCTGAAACAAAGATTTCCATGGATTAATCTTACACGCTTATGCTATTACTCAGTTTGCAAGGTAGCGTGTCTAACTCCAGTTTCACAATGTTGCTGCCCAATTCTCTCTCATTTTTTCATTTGACCACTCAATTTCTCCTCCCTGATTGCACACACAGTCTTTGCAGTTCTCCTTATTGAATTTCAATTTATTGATTTCAGACCATTTTTCAATTCAGTGAGACTATTTTGAGCTCTGACCTTAACTGCCAAAAATCTTGAAACTCTTCTCAGCTTGGTGTCACTTTCAAATGTGGAAATTATATTCCATCATCCAAGCTGCTGCTGAAAATGTGTAATAGAAATGGATTCCAGACAGCCACTTTGCAATCATTCTATAGAAGTCTTTCCTGTTTGACAGCAAAACAGTATTCTTAAATTATTTTCCACTCACTAAGCATATTTTAAATTAATCTAGACCTTATTTCTGTAGTTTGCTTTTATGAATTTAAGATGGGGTGATATTATGTCAAACTGTAGCAGATGCACTTCTTTAAATCCCTAAAAAGAGATATTCTACCAAGGAAGGAATTTGGATCAGACTAAAATCTACTTTAGCGCTTATAAATCTACCATGATTCAATTCACCTCATTATCCTTCCAATGCATTTTCCCTGACTGTTACAGCATTTTGGTTAACTTGGGACTTTTTGTAGTTGCAGTATGGTTGACAGATATGTACTATTTTAAGCTCTCTGTCCACCTCTTTGAGAAGAGTAGCCTCATCTTTGCTAATACATCATGCTCTGATCCATTTGGATATTACCACCCTCCATGGACTCTTGAAAAGATTCACTGATGCTGCACTTAGCAAGAGAGAGTCACCTATGATGTGACTAAAAAATGAAGACACAAGTCTATATTATTAAAATGTGATAATAGGAGTTTGGCATTGTTCAGTTTGGTACCAGTTTTGCAACTACATATTGAGGTTGGTTGCTGTATGGAAATTGCCAGGGATGATTCCTAATAAATGTTTTGGCTGAAGGTGCCCTATTTTAGGGACAAAGATAATTTTTTAGTGGAGGCTTGGGCTGTTTCATGCCCCATGGCATCAGTACCCAGGAAAATTCCTAGAAAGTCACATTGACTACTATTACCTGAAGGATTCCTTATGCTTTCCTTAACTTTGTCCAGCATAAGCTTAATCAGCATTTCACACTTGAAAATATCTAAATTGTCTAATTATCCTTTAACTTGTTCTCCTGGTATTATAACCTCTACTTCTCTCTTTTACTCAGCCAGCTACTGTGTAATTTTCTTTTGCATTTTTCACTCATATCAAAACCTGCAGGACAAAAAACATCAGTTCTTGCATAATTCAGAATCAGGCTTACAGTAAATTGTCAACCTGCTCTAAAGTTGAACAAGAACAGTTCATCCATTCTTCAATGTCTTGTCAATTAACAAGAAGTGTTTCTAGGTTTCTAAAGTTAGGGTTTAGTGAATTTAGTATCACATACTAACATAGTTTAGTACAGTTATGGAAACTTCCATTTCAGTTTGCTTTAAGGCAATGCAGCACAAAACAAACTTAAGCATTTCTGATACTAGCATTCATTTGCACTCTTAGTCAACTTATTTGTAGACCTTTCCTAAATTAATCAGTTTTTTCTAGTAGCTTAGTAGCCAGAAATGAATGTTCATTCATAGTCTTAAATGGTTTGTAGATTTTACAAAGGTTACCCAACAATTTCAACAACTTAACCAAAGTTATTTGGGCTAAATTTTTACATTTTAGCCGTCTGCCTTGGGTTAAAACTGGGGAAATTTCCAGCTACACATTTCTGCTCTTCTGAAGAAGGAGGCAAAGCATAATATATCACCTTCCCAATAGTAATGTCGATAATGTTTCATATAAATGGCCTAAGCATCCCCTAAATGACTGGAAACTTTACAAGGAAGTGTTCTCTTCTGTCTTGTGGAAAAAGCACCCATACTTGCCCAAATTATACACCTTTGAAAAAATGCCACTTTGCCTATGCCCAGCAGAGAAGACAAACCTCAGACTGAACTGACTACTGCATGTCAGGTCAAGGTGCTAGACCAAAGAGAAGGAAACATGTTAGATAGACCCTTTCCACATCCTTAGTCTTATACCCCTTCTGCCCTTCCAACAAGAGGTCAGGAAGGCTGTGGAGGTAACCCCTTCAACCAAAATACAGTGGGTAACAACAGGAGGGAGGCTGGCCTATGGTCACAAGTGATGACTCCTCCTCTAGGTTTGGTTATCAAGAGTCATCTTACTGCTTTTGCTCCCTAAGTGGAAGATGACTGAATTACATCAAATCAAATATGGTTTATGATTTTTGTGCACATTAGGAGGATGTCTGAATTTCAGTAGAAGAGGAAGGAGGCACCCAGAATCCTTTTTAAAACACTATTGTGAAGTTTTTCATTTATTCATTCATTCAACTTTACTTAGAATAAAACTATCACTGCAAATTCAGGTACTCAGAAGAAACTATCTGAATAGAATCTAAATTGACTTCTAGGTTATTGTGAATTATATTATTATTAACTATAACATGTTTCTTAATTTCATTAGCACATTTTTTCCTTAATACTCCAATTAACTCGTTCAGTGCACGGAATATTGAATAAACTTGAATAATTTAATATTTTTTCACCTTTATTCCTCTATGACAGGAATTATTCCACCTCTTCTGTAGACAACAATTTTAATTCCTTGCAGGAGGGAAGGGGTACATCTTAAACGCCTCTCAGTGTAGTGTCTGAGTGCCTTTAGAAATGTTAAATATACACTGGCTATTTTCTAGCCTTTTAGTGACTGACTTTATCCTCCCGTAATGCGCTCTTCACATGGCTGGGTTTTGGAAGAGTTTTGTAATGAATCTTATTCCCACCCATGCTAACTCATCTGTTCTATTTCTAGGCTGATGTGAAGGGGGATCTCTGTGAATAGCTGACTTAATATACTAAAAAGCATCACATTTCACAAGTTCTTATGCTTACCAATCTTTGATAATATACTTAGTCAGTTTTTCACTTTATATTCAACCTGAGATCCTATCAGAAAATACTTTCAGGCTCCTTGTGAGACCAGAGCCTCCACAGCAATATTTAGGTCATGGGAATCTTTCAACTGACTTCAACAGACAGTGGATCAGGTTTTAAAAACATCCCAAAAGCATATGTTTCTCTGCATTTCACAGGACTATGAATGCTTCAGAGCACTGTTCAGAAACAGGCATACACAAGCATGTGCTCTGAATCAGGACAACGTTGGGTTTAAACTGCCAGGCTGATGTATGTAGGAGTTCTTGACCTACTCATACATTGTAAGAGAGATTCCATGGCTCAGAACTAAGGTAACCAAAACCTTTGAAGTAGGTTATAAACATATGTAGTGCACAAATAACCTGGTGGTTTTGTTTCTTGCTAGAGGAAATTTTCAGTGTATTTATAATGTCCTTTGATGCTCCCTCTAAATTTGCAAGCAAGAGGCCACATGTCCTTTCGATGAAACTTCAGTTGTAAATATATGTAAAACAAGCTGCTGGATGAGTTTGGAAGAGTTTGAAAAAAAAATACAAACAGAAAGACTTACACACAGCATCACCAAAGCACAGTTTAGTTACATTTTAAAAGCTCAACAGGGCAAACTTTGACTCCCACAAGTTACAAAGGATTGTTTAAATAGCTCTTTTTAACTAGTTATTTAAACTAAGAACACTGTGTCTGAACAGGAGATTAAGATACACACTGGCTATACGCTTCAGCACTTTTTAAACAAAACCCCACAAGCTATGCACATCAGAATTAAACAGGTACTATTAAGAATGATGCCCCTTTTGCCTGCATGCAATTTCACCCATTCTAGAGCTGAACTCAAACAAAATCTAATGTGTGGATCTGAAATATTCAGACATGTTATTTTATCTTAAATAATGGAAAAAGACTGCAAAGGACTGTCTCGAGACCTCTTGTTGTAAAGGATGGTAGCAAAACTAGAGAAGTAACTGATCTTGATAAGGCATTGATGGAGATGAGGAGCAGGTTCTGGAAACGGGTTATGTACTACATGCTAAGTGAACATCTAAATAGATACCAGCTTAAACCAGAAGCGTGGATATCTTGTTGGTCACCATTCATGATTAGAGGAGAGAAATATTATTTGACTGATGATTGTGTATTTTCTGGCCAAAAGCCTGCTCTTGTCCGTGCTAACTAGAACATACACTTTGGTTTAAGAAATACATTATGATTGTCTCAACCAATAGAAAGAAAGGAGACAGTGAACATTCCCATAGAGCATAAGAAAATAAAGAAAAACTGCATATCTTTAACAATGTCTGCAACTTCTTTTGTACTTGGCACTCAAGACTGCTTTCCACTGCTCTGATACAGTGATACACTGTACTGAGAGTTTTTTAACGCCTCTGAAGGGCACTAGGGTACAATGTATTAGCAACAGTGGTTGAAATAAACCTTCTGTGGAAGTAAGAAAGATGCCACCAGGAGCACTGTGAATGGCTTTCCAGTGGCACACAGAATAAAAATAATTTGTTTCAACAGATTTGGATCCATACGCTATGTCAGCTTTGTTCTTCCCTGCAAACAATATCAGGTCAGGATTATTTTTTAAAATCCCTTTATTTTGGGCCTTTCACTTAAGCTTTTTCTTTTCATAGGATACATACATTCAGGTCTTGTTGATTTGTAGGTATTTTTGTAAAAATCTATCTGAGTTTCATCCACATATTTACAACTTTGATGTTCTACAGATTTCTCCCAGCTTATCAAAGGCCAGAGGGGTTGATGCTCATGCAAGGAAAAGCCCCAGTTTAAACTACGTTGTTCTACACTGGCTGATAGAGTTGTGCCAGTCTTTACTTCAGAAATATGAGAACATTTTGCAGAAAAAAACCCCCATGGATTAGTTTATATGGAATGTAGGATCTCCACTGCAGCAAGTACAGACAGCCTGGTCATCAATGAACAAATTACCATTTTGATTAGCTTTAACAAACATTCATCTTTTGCTACCCCAAACATTTGAATGAGACCAGGCAACCCTTTCATCTAAATGAGTTGCCTTTACATGGGGTACCATTAGCTTATATAAACCTGCTGCTGTAAGCTTCCATTACCACAGCCTGGTAGTGACATATTGATTTTCAAGCTGGAGCTACTTCCCTTGGGATTAGAGAGCATATGGCTGTTTGTTAGACCTGCTGGGTAAAGCATGTTGATAGCTAAAAGGAAAAAGATAGAAAAAGTAGGTGTGAGTCTCTGTGATTTTTTTAAATCATTACAATTCTTAAAATAATAATAATTGAGTCTCAGTAACTGCCTCTTCTTAGACCAAATGAACTTCAGACTGGGTTTTCCACTGTGTTTATTACACAGATAGAAATTCATGAGCACTGGAGTTACAATCAATAGCGATATCAAGTTGAAATTAGATTTTAAGCTAAAACAAAGAAATGAAAGGCAGCACTAGGGACTATTGGTATACATGTGGCTGAGATCATAATTAAACACCTGTTGTATGGAGCCTGTCCAGACAGCCGGACAGCCACACAATCTGTAGAAGTCTTTCTATGAAATGCTTAATGGGCTTTATGTTAGAACATAAAGAAAGCTCTTTTCACTCACACCAAAGGTCTACACAGTATCTACCACCAAAATAGTGATGGGATAAAAACATACAGTAAATGATTTTTCAAATGAGATTCCACCTTTTCCCTGTAAAATGTCTCCACACACGTATAGATGAATAAATGAAAGAAAAAAAGGTAAAACTACATTCATCTAGTTTTAGAGAGCCAAATATTAGCTATAAAATAAAAATACATGTATTGGGTATAGGTATGTACAGGTAGACAGATTGCAAATCACTACTCCAAGATGCTTCAGAAGTTCTGCTCCAGGCAGAGTTCATTAGAACAGTTGTAGAAACAAAACATGGCATTACATTGTTTTAATACTTTTGGTGATGTAATGATTTCTGAGCTTCCACTTTATAGGCATAGGGAAGCGAAGGCAGTAAATGCAGTAGCCAGTGACAGAGGGAAGGAGCAAAGATAGGAAGCAGAGCAGGAACAGGCAGAGTAGAGGAGCAGGGCACATTGAGCCCTTCACTGGTGCCAAAGTGCATGGGATGAGAGGCAAAAGCCTGTTACGAGAAGAAAGTAGGTACCATGTGGTTCCTCACTACTCTTTCCTCCATAAATCACTTCAAAATACTCCTGTAATATGGATTTATAAGACAGTTATATTTCTGGACTGTTACATGAATGCTAAATCTCCTGAGAAGCAAATGTGGGGAAGTATTAAGTATTTCCTTGTGGGAAATACTTAAGAGCATTACAGAAGGAAATGGTGAAACACTTGAAGCAACAGGAAATTTTTATTCATCTTGAAAATTATTTAATGGGTACACAGTTCTTCTTCCCTTGGAAACCAATAAGTAGCCCACTGAGGTTAAATAGATTAGACTCCATGATAGACTAACCAAAGCTTTTCATTACTCCTTTTATTGGCTGGTCTGCTCATTCTGAAGCAGAGTCCAGTTCTCCCTTCCACCTGCCATTGTTCCCCACTCTTCCTCTTCAGACTCTCTCTCACCTCTCTGCTGCCATGCAGAGCCTGCCACTGCAGCACACTCACCAGTGAGGCTGATACAGCACATACCACAAGTCTCTAATCCCTGGAAAAATGATACTCTTTAAAAGTTCTCCTTTATTAGAGACTTAAAAATGTATTTTAATCACTTCTAACAAATGGTGAGAGTTTCTAATGAGCAGAAGTAATTGCTGGGTATGAGGCAATAGAAACAAAGTAACCTAGAGCTCTAAGTTTGATCCACTTAATTTCAGTTAAGGACTGTCAAGCTGGGTTTTATTAACACTGTCAGAGTAGCGGGTTTGAAAATAAGCACTCAAGTGCTCAGTGCCTCCTGCAAGTTTCCTAAATGCTTCTGGCATGGCTTTAACTGTAAAGTTCAGAGACTTCCAAAAATACACCCCACGAGCTGCAGCTGCCTGCTGGCAGTGGCACCTCCGGCCAGGAAAGCTGCCTCGCACCGTGCTGCGGGCATGGGGGGACAGCCGTGACCCTGGATCAGCTCACAGGGCAGCTCTGCCATCTGGGCAAAAAGTCAAGAGAGCCTCCCCGCTGCAGTTGGTGGGAAGCCATGCTGCTCTCATGGGGATATAGAGGGTAAGCAGGGATGGTCAGATTTATGCACGGATTCACTGCCTCCATAAAATCCAATTCACTTTCTGGACATGTGAAACGTGAGGAGCACAGGATCAAACCAGCCTCAGGAAGAATGATCATTTACAACTGCTGTGGTATTATCAGACAAAATTCTGTAATGAATTTTGGAAAGTAATAATGAAGAGAGGCAGGAGGGAAAATAACAGAAAATGCTAACTGAATTAACATGATTGCTTTCCCCTGTCTTGTTTTCAGTTCTGATGTCTAATCCACACTGTAATGTGATACTACAGCTTTGCTTTCCTACAAATCTTACAGATCTTGATGCCATTTGTATAACTTATGCAGAGGCCCTCCCACATAGAGAACCTCCTGATATGTTGAATATTGCACAACGTTCTCATCTAGGTTTCTTGGCTGTTATGCAAAAAAATCTTCACAGTAGGTAATGAAAAACTGGTTTAAAATCCAAGGACAAATTCTAATTACTCCAATAAAAATACAAGCATTTTCAATTTAATTTAATGCTTGTTATAATGCTTCTTCCATTTCTTTTCATACCTTCAAGGAAGTGATAAAGCTAAAGGCTCAAAAAGTACAGCCTGCATTCATTTACTCTACTTAAAGAACAGCAGTATCAAATTAATTAAGCATCATTAATTAAACACAATTCCCTATTGCATACCTAAACACTTCTGCACTTTAAACCTGCCTGCTGTACAGCACACAAACATTTAAACATAAAAAAAGCAAATGAACAAACCAGAAATGCTTCTTGTTTTGCATATACTGTATAACTGATTTTACAACCCTTTAAAACTACGCAAGCTGTAACTGCCTTCAGGCATCTTATGCACCTAAAATGAAAAAAAAAAAAACCAAAACAAGAAATCATATGAATCTAATTAAATCTGTTAGATTTACCCAGGTCCTATTTTGCAAGGATACATTTACTAGGAAAAACGCTTAGAGAAAACACAAGGTTTTCCTAAGCATCATCATGAGTCTTTCTTGGTTTCTGTTGTTCTTCAACAAAAGCCCATTCATTCCCTCTAAGTGCTTGCTTCTCTGTGCCCCTTTTAACTGCAGCTTAAAGAACTGATGGATCAGCTAAACTTTTTTTTATGAGTGCAAACTCCACAACTTCTTTTTTCCTATAGAAAATCATAGAATGGCTTGGGTTGGAAGGGATCTTAAAACTCACCCAGTTCCAATTCCCTGCCATGGGCAGGGACACCTCCCATGAGACCAGGCTGAACACTTCCAGGGATGGGGCAACCACAGCTTCCCTGGGCAATGTCTGGCAGTGCCTCACCACCCTCATCGCGAAGAATTTCTTTCTAGTGCCTAATCTAAATCTTCCCCCTTCCAGTTTAAAGCCATTCCCCCTCATCCTATCACTACAAACCCTTGTAAAAAGTCCCTTCTCAGCTTTCTTGCAGGCCCCCTTCAGGTACTGGAAAGCCACCATAAGTTCTCCCCAAAGCCTTCTCTTCTCCAGACTGAACAACCCAAACTCTCTCAGGCTGTCCTCATATAGGACGTGCTCCATTCCGCTTCCATCTTCATGGCCTCCTCTGCATCTGTTCCAGGAGTTCCATATCCTTCTTATGTTGAGGATTCCAGAAGTGGACACAATAGTCCAGGTGGGGTCTCACGAGAGCAGAGGGGGAGAATCACCTCCCTGGAACTGCTGACCACACGGTAAACAATAGGCATAAGAAGATTATTTTACACACATATTGTACAACAGCAATAAAGACTCCACTGCTGAACTACATTTTCATCCCCTTTCTATCACTGTCTTCTCTCGGGGCATATGGAGAGGATGAGTAAATGTGGAGACTGCTTTCTTTGGAATATGCCTTGTTGCCATAAGAGATGCCAATGAGGCAGCAGACTTCTAAGTTGTGTAATAAGGAGTGCTGGTACCTGTGACAATTGTTTGAGTAAACAATGTTACACCAATGCTGAGGCTCACGTGAAACTTCAGACCTAAATGTGTTTGTTGAATAAGTGTGAAGCTGTTCAGAGCACAAGTCTGTACAGCCAAGTCAAAGCCCTGCTTCTGAAGGAAGCACTTAGCAGAACAGACATACCCATGCACGTGAAGAATATAGAGAGAAAGGATTCAGAGTCAGCAGCAAGTCTTTTGTAAACAAAACCGCCAAAATCTGCTTTCGATGGAATATTCTACCACTAGTAACAACACTGACAACACTCGTCACAGGGTGTTGGAATCAGTGACTGGTTCCTACAAGAAGTCCCTATGCCAGTACCACAGCATTGTATCCCGTCGTCCCTGCTTCCTGTCTGTGAATACCAAGAACAGCAGATTGCCTTGACACCCAAAAGCAGAGTCAGTAAGTGCTATGGGGAGAAGCAGGGAGACAAATCCCTGACAAGAAAGCTGCCTAATGCAGCATCGCTGCCTGCTCTTACCAACAACCCAACTTAGTAGTATGGGTCTCCCTCATTACACCTGCCAGGGTAATCCTGTCTCAGACATCAGTAAGGAGATTATACGAGTAACCTTCCAGTAAATGAATTCTGGTATCATTTCATTTTGTAGGTAAAACCTCAGATTTCCAGCTCTAGTCAAACTGACTGGCAAAATCTAGGATGAATTAGTTTGACAACCTCTGTAATGACATAAGCTCTAATTCACACTTCTTTCCTAGTGCACACAAGGTCTCTAGAAGGCAAGAACAGACATGTGCCTAAATATATTAAAAAGCTGGGAGTGAAGCCCTACACATTTGTACAGCTGGCAAGTCAATAACAAAAAGACAAGCTTCAGGAAGCAGCTTATAAGCATGTAAATAGAGTTGTCTAAAGTCTTGGCTCTATTGCTTCACTGCTACTGTGTCACTAGTGATAAGTTAGGGTGGTTACAAGTTGGTTCACTGTCTTTTTACTATAACACACAATTAAGAAAGTGATACATATTCACCGACTTCAAGGGAGTTAATCTGGATTTGCACACATCAAACTACTAATAGATAAATGGAAGCATATGCATCTGCAAGAAATAAATTAAAACTGAGCTGAAGTGTATTTAACATTACTTTGAACCCTACCTGAAGGAATCCCATCATAGAACAGCCCTTAACCTCCTTGAGATTATTCATGGAATAATGAACTCCCTTGCTTCAGTATTAGTAATGTGAAGAAAAACAGGCACAAATTTGGGGTGCTTCAAGTACTCAAAAGACTAAAGAGACAAAATTATGAAGGGAGATCAGAAAAATGTGTATAAACAAACCAATCAAAGCATGGTCAGTAAGGCCAAAAAATACTGTAAAGCAACATAACAGTTATGAGTGCTCTGTGCTCAGATGGGATAGGATTAAGATGGTGCACAAATGTATAATTCACTCTTACAAGAGTTACAAAATAGAAAACAAAGGCTCATAGTTAGAAAATAATTCTTCTTACTGAAACAGCAGCTCAGAAAAAAAGTTCCCGTGCTTAGAACATTCTTTACTAAGCAAGAGAAAGCACTACAAAAATGTGCTGGAATAAACACTTTTTCACTAAAATGAGGTGGATTAAGGGAGTTAAAGATTTCTAGCATTTCTGATTTTCACAATTCCTAACACTGCTTTTCATTAGGACTGAAGTTAAGTATTGATTTGGTCTATTTCTTAAGCCAGAGGTCTCACAATGGCATTTTCTACTTGAATGTGTAAGTGTTCACATGTAGACGAAGGGATAGAGAAGTGTGTGTGCACGTGTACACATTAGGAGAAATATTTAGCTAACTTTCTTACATGAGGCCAAAATTATAAAGTGAATTAACAACTATCTTGACTAGATATCTATCCTATTGCTTGAGGGAATGAGACATAAAAGCTCCAAGAAACAAGCAAAGTTACTGGAATTAAACCAAATTCTCTGTTGGCATAATTTCATTAGAGGTAAATGCAGCTGCCCCCACATACATAACTGAGAAGGCTATTTAAATGACTTAGACAGAAGAGTCAGCCTAAATGTGTGGTTCCAAATTGTATTTTTCACTGTCAGCACAAATTTTAATTGCATCATGGGGCAATTTTTATTAATTATGCACTACAAAATTAGTTTGTATGTATTGTAGCATGTATTGCCTTACATTTCATGATTTTTAAATTAATATCTTCAGCATTGTTATACTACTGATGAAATGTACTATCTTCACCCTAAATCCTGTTTTATCTCCTCTTCTCCTTTACCTCTGTAAAATAATTCATAAAATTACATTCATCATCATCATTTATTAGTTATTTTCAGTGCAGGAGTTTCCTTCAAGTCATAAAGTAGATTTTTCATACAAAGCACGAAACAGCAATTTCATTAACCTTAACAAAACTTTAAGGGAGATACTCACTAGGGTTTAAATCCATTCCAGATCAGAGGCATCTCTATATGTCTGTATGCAGCATTTGGAGATCACCAGCACATAGAAATTACAGATCAGTTCACTCATGACAGTAAGAACTTAAAACCTCCAAGCACAGGAGTATCTTCTGGTGACACACAAATTTAGCTCAGTTTTACCATCTGTGAGCCAGCCTGAAGCCAGGCCAAAGTATTAGCAGTCTTCCAAAATCAGATGTTTCCCAACACCCAGCCTTGAAGATGCAACACAACAGCTAATCTATGAGGCCTAGTATGTGTAGAAGACAGGCAAAGAGAAGATTTTTGGGGCAGGTGGCTCAGGTCCTTCTCCAGTGGGCTACAGGAACCATCTAGTTTATGTAAAGAATAGAACAGTAGCTGGCCACAGCTCCAATCTTCTACCATCTCAATGGCTGCTCCTAACGGACATCATCTCGGACATCATCTCTGTTTTACAGAGCTACTAGTTAGTATAAAATAAAGTCACAGCTATGAAAACAAGAAAAACTGCAGCTAAGACTCAGATCTAACCTACTGTCCCTTCTGCTTCTCCATCTAGTTGAGTTTATTCTGCGTTATTTTTTGCATACAGTGGCAGAGCTTAAAGAGTGGAGTGAAAAGCATTTTTCATTGATTGCCTTACCTTGTGACTCTCACTTAGGACAGTTTTTTAGGAAACACAGGCTGGAATTGGAACTTCTGTCTCTTTCATTTCAAATTAAGATGGGAATGGAAACATTATTTTCTCACTCAATTATACACAGTGCAGAAAAGAAAGTAATCTATATTAATTTATTTGAAGGTAAACTATGCAAACTTTTCTCTTAGGGCAATAATCCTGTGTCGACATCAGCTGATACAGGTACCTCATTGCAGACCTTAATAAAACAACTAAATACCAGGATTTCTTCCTGTTCCTTCCCTCAGAGATTCTCCCCTAAGCTGCTTCCAGGTAATGTTTAAAGAAGCAACATGATATTGGGCAATTTTTTTTGGCAGGGTTGATGCAGTTCCCATTCTATGGTTCCTATCTCTCCCTATGGTCTCAAAAGCAAACATAGATTCCCAACACAGGCATTGAATCCCATCCAGGAGTCAGGCACATAATATTTCTGCCAGACACTTCAGCACATTGTTCCTTTTTTTGCATTAGGTCTCACATTGTAATAGTGTTTGCATGCAGTCACTATCTAATATGTTGTATATTCCAGCATATAACATAGAGCAAGTAGCATAATTAATTGGTAAATTGCCTTTTGAAACTCATCCAATGTAAATCAATAAGAAAATATCAGGAATTAACATTAGAGAACTTTGTACATGATTGGACCACTGTAAATTAAGCACTCTACTGTTTGCTAGGGGAGTGAGAACAACTTAAGTCCTCAAATCAAATGATCTGACATTTATTGTAGAGCAAGCAAGGCCTGGAAAAGTGTGTAACTATGAGGATGCTTGGATGAGAATTTAATGTTGCTACAGAAAGCTAATCCAATCTTTCCAGACATAAAACACAAACATTCTTCTTGCTTTTAAACTGAGTTACTAGTGCATTTACCTAAGAATACTCTGAACACATATTCATGTTCTAGTTCTTATTTCTTTAAGGTAAGTACTTTATAGGCATATTTTTGTTTACTTAATAAGAGAAGTGTGCTTCCACGGGGTGCTTAAATGAATTTTAAAAGCCGCAGTATGTGGCTATCAGGCTTTTACAGTATGCAAACCAGACTATGAGAATTGTTCTACCCAATGGGTAAAGGCACAAAAAAACCCATGGGAACCTTGCACTAGGTTTTATTTTTGAGTCTAGTAAAACAAACCCTAATTCTTTATTTGTCAAATTACTATCTGTTACAGTTTGAACATCCCTTAAGCTTTACTGTCCTAATGAAGTTTAATTTGCCGCTGGCTTGAAGCAAAAGAGAATTGTGCGTTCATGTGTAGGCAGCGTGAATGCAGTTTCGCAGAGAAGGAATTATCCTGAATGTTAGGGGCTAAAATCAATGGAAAATGGAAGCTAGTCTATGGACCTTGTTTTTCCAGCTGCCAAATTTTACTCTTAATAAGGTAGATAGTATTTCTTTACAACTCCATTAGGTTTCCATAAAGAATCTAACACTATGGTTCACAGTTCTGTGAATGAAATCTCTGTAATTTATGCTATTATTCTGTGATAAAAACTCTGAACACTTGTCTGTAGAAAAAAGAACCTTTCAGCAATGTGTTCAGAGGCCCAACATCTCTTCTACTTTATTTTACTTTTTAAGCTGGGCAGGGGACTAGATAAAAAATGGAGCAAATGTGAATCAAATTGGAAAAAACAGTAAGTGTGAAGAATTGTCAGAGCAATGTACATTTCAGCCTGGTAATAAGCATGCAGCCTCTTAAGGAGTTTAGAAATAGGTAACAATAGATGTAATAGAAAGAGAAGGTCATTAAAGAGATCAACTCTATGAAATCCTACTGAAAGGCTGCTTAATTGAGGATGAGGGAAGGGTGCAGAAAGCAGGAGCTCTTACTTTACTATATCAGATGATCTATGATTTCACATAGGATCTTCATCTATTACACCTGCAGCTACACAGCAGAATATCAGCTTCCTGATCCAAGGTTTTATAAAATGTGAAAATTTCTTGAATACATTGCACTCTTTAAGATTCAATGGGTCTAGCTATTAACAGGATTATTAATAGTACCAGAACAGGAAAAAAACCCCCAACTTTGCAGGTATAGAAATTCAGGTTTGTATTTGTGAAAGATAAAATCACCACCTCAGTCCTCATAACTCAAGTATTTGCAAGTTTCAGAGTCACTAATCAATTTTATTTTTCCAACACCCCTGTGAATAAGGAGGAAGCATTGGCATAAATGGCCAGATATGTACTAGTAGTATTAAAAAGTTCATAAACATTTCTAGGTATCTCATGTGTCTATGAAACCTTGATGTATTGAGATTTTTTTTTTCATTAAAGAAACTGTAGCTGAGGGGTTTGTTCTTTTCATCTTGAAAAATCTTTACTTGATTTTGTCTCTGCGTAATTAAACTCATATCAGTAGGGCTGGCAATTGGGTTCTACTTTTTTCCCCATGCTCTAAAGATTTGAGATGTTGAGAGTAATAGTCCTACTCTCAGTCTGTTTCAGAAGACTCTTATTATTATCACAATGGGAAAAAAAGGGAGCCTTAATCAGTTAGGTATGAGACATACTTAATTGACTGCGGGAGAGACAGTAATAAATTATTGCTTCCCATCCACCCCCATATCATTCCCACTAACACGTGTTTGCACTTCTCTGCTGAAAAAGACAGTATTTCACTTTTGATTTCAGCTTCTCTTCTGAGCTGTACTGTAACATTCCCTCAATTAGGAAAATTAAATATTCTCAAATGTGAAAATATTAGCTAACTGTCTGAGGCAGCAAAATTACAGAGAAGGTCTGTTTCTTTAACTTGTGTCTGAACTTGCAAATCATTGATTTCTTTTTGTGGCAGTTGCTTGACATGCCTCATTTCAGTAACTGCCAGTTTTCAGGAGATGGCAAAATACACAAAATATCTTCCCTTTTTCTTCCACCAGACAAACCTCAACATAAAACTTGGATACAGTCGTGTGGGGTATGGCTTAAGAGAAAAGAAGGAAAAAACAAACCTGCAAATCAACTCTTTCTCTATAAATAACACAAAGTGGCAATTACTGGCATGGACGGAGAAGAAGGGACAGCAGCAAATGCATACCCTTTTCATCATTGCCAAGGGANAACTGAATACATTTGTACAGTGAAAAAAAACCCAGTGAACACTGTCATGTGTCACTTCATAACTGCACACCTTTCAGGGCAGAGAGGGATTAAATGTAGATTTCTAATTGAAATACTCAACCAATTGGTAAATAAGTTCACCAACCGAAGTTCAACAATATTGTTTGACTTCAGAAGGATTTATGCTCTGCTGTTGTGTCACCCTACATGAAATTTATTTTTTACCTATTGCTGCCTTTTGTTTTGCCATAGCCAAATGGAAGAATGTGAGGGAGAGAAAGACTGCTTGTAATGTCAGGTATACGCTGTGGATAAATCTCTGTGGACCATTCTGAAAGTAAAGTGTCTCTATTCAGAGACACAGATATTAATACGGATTATATTTTTTTAAAGTTTTGTACCATAAGGCTTTAGAACACAAAGGTCTGTAACACAATCTCACTTTAATTTGTGTGTAACATCTATAAAGTTGAACTCAGACTGAAAGCTGGAAGAAACAGCCTTGACATGTCCCTTTTTCTCCTTAAGGGATTCCTTTTGTTTTGACATTTTGGATTGCATCTTTCTGAGGGCCCATTTTATCTTGCATGACCCACTTATGCTGGAGAAGCAGTTTTCAGTTGTCGTAACTCTGACTTAAGAGTATGGGAAAAAAAACCCCAAAATCATAACAAAAAAATCTTACAAGACTCCTTACAGTGTTCTGGATCACTGTTGCATGTTGCTGTCTAGCCAAAACCACATTGAGAGGCAATGTCCTCTTCCCTGTGCTAAACACTAAGGTGGAGTTCTCCTGTCAGGTGGGATATGTACATGAAACCAAAAAGTCTTAATCCTGAAACACTATTTACATTAATTATGGTCTAGAAGCAGAGCGGCACTAAATCTGTTATTCCCTTTCCTTGCTTTCAGCCTCTTTTTTCACACTCAGGAGGAGACAAGGCNAGCAGCCAGGTCTGTTCTGAGAAGTGTCATCCTGTTAACACATTGCCACTTCCACAAGATTTGAAACCTCTGAACTGGATAAATGCATCATGCGAAAGTTGGCAAACAAGAAAAAAAAAAAAAAGAAAAACATAGAAAAAAACTCCACGTTTTGCAAACAGCTTATAGCTGGAAGAGAGTTAAAATATCCTGTGTGTGATAGGGAAAAGCTTAACACCCTCTCTTTGGTGGTTTGGGCAGGAAGTATAATTGAAGGCTCAATTATTGCTTTAAAAATATGGCAAGAAACTTTCATTTTCACATCCCATTCATGGATAATAAAAATGTACTGAGGAGAAGGAAAATCTGACAGCATTAATGAGAGGACATTCTTGAATATCAGAAACAATGGGNCCCATTTTATCTTGCATGACCCACTTATGCTGGAGAAGCAGTTTTCAGTTGTCGTAACCCTGACTTAAGAGTATGGGAAAAAAAACCCCAAAATCATAACAAAAAAATCTTACAAGACTCCTTACAGCATTCTGGATCACTGTTGCATGTTGCTGTCTAGCCAAAACCACAGTGAGAGGCAATGTCCTCTTCCCTGTGCTAAACACTAAGGTGGAGTTCTCCTGTCAGGTGGGATATGTACATGAAACCAAAAAGTCTTAATCCTGAAACACTATTTACATTAATTATGGTCTAGAAGCAGAGCGGCACTAAATCTGTTATTCCCTTACCTTGCTTTCAGCCTCTTTTTTCACACACAGGAGGAGACAAGGCAGAGAAGGCACGGCAGCTGGGCCAACAGGTGGCATATTTTGCTGTGAACTATGACCCCCAAATTCTAAGCAATATTTGTGGAAAAGAACAATTGCTTTATCCAAGAAAAATCTTGTTGATATTTTCTACCAGTAAAGAAATCAAAGGATATTTTACCTAACTTAATTTAGAAAGAGTTTTATTTTTTCTTTAAAAAAGTCTTCATCTAGTCTAATCTTTTTATCACTGGCATTTATTATGGTAGATAACAGCTGCTGAGAGCCTTCAGTCACAGAACCTTTGAAGGTTGATGGAAGGATTGAGCTAATATTTTCAATGGCTCTGGGATCTGAACCCATATCCTCAGGATTAAGGCACATCAAATGAAAATGAATGTCTCTTTACAGACAAAATCCACCTATCCTTTACCACACAGAGAACGAATTTGTATGCACAGTTTAAAGAAGTGAACTGAAATCTCTTCTGTTTTATTATTCATATGCAAGATATTTTGCTCCTGTTTCTTTATTACCCAAATGACACGATGCTTTGACTTCCGCCAGTGACAAGAATTAATGCCCCAAATGTAAATTAATAGGGAACTAGTAATGGATACATTGGCTTTTCCTTTCAAACTCTTTATATGAATTGTGTTATGAGTAGGTATTAAAAACTATCCTCAGAAAGTCACAGACAAACTTCTTTTAAAAATGGCTGGCTAGTTAGTTCTCATGATATGCCAGCATCAAGAAATACTCAACAACTATGACAGGACACAACAATCACATTAGCTCATATTCTGCAGAAAATAACCTCGATACGTGGCTGTAACCCCAATGGAGTCAACAAAATCCTCTTTTTTTTTCCTCTGCTGGACACCAAAACTACTTAATAGTCATTAAGTACATACAGAGATACATATATGGTCCTGATTCTGATCTCACTCCGTTTCAAAGTGGCTGAATGATGAACTGTCATAACACTAGTGGAGTTGGACTCTGTTCATTATATGCAGAGATAAGCCTGGAGTGCGGTAAAGAGATGGTCAGCAGCTACTGAAGTGACTAGCTCACCATTTGATTGGAAGAATCCCTTTCCAAGACTGAAAAAAAAGGCCAAAGAGCAAATGAAGTTTCTGGAGCACATGGCATATATGGAGACATGAGAGAACTGAGCTGGCTCAGTTTTAAGAAGAAAAGGGAAAGGGGAAACCTTACTGCTCTTATGCTGCCCAGGGAGGTGGTTGATTCGCCTTCCCTGGAGGTGTTTAAGTTACGGGTGGACGAGGTCCTGAGGGACATGGTTTAGTGTTTTGTGGGAGTGGTTGGACTCGATGATCCGGTGGGTCTCTTCCAACCCGGTGATTCTGTGATTCTGTGTAATGACCTACTGGGAGGCTACTGGAGCATTGGCACCAAGGGTGGAATTTCCACCCTTGGGGTTATTGAAGACTGAAGTGGATACATCTCAGAGGAACCTGATCCAATCAGACTTCTTGCAAGCAGGATGTTGGCTTGCAGTACCTTCCAATAATTCTGTGATTCTATGGAAGACAGGAAAAAACTTGTGTTTTTTTTTTTTTAAATAGCATCAATAGGGGACCGTTACAGCTTTCAGAGAGGTTAAAGAAAGTTTTCCTAAGTCTGTACAGCCTAACAATCAATTGACTTCTAATGATTTTTTTCTAATATTCAATATAATAAAGTACCAATCACATGACTGAAAAGAATAATCTCAGAAGCATATATTACTCCTTTTTTGTATGCTGGTTATATACGAATGTATATATTGTGTGCGTGTTTATCGTTAAAGAACAGAGCTTAAGCTTGCAATCTCAGCCACTGGAAAAAAAGGAAAATAGCAGAGCTCGGACAAATTTAGGATGATATGCAGATGAATTAGTATGTGGCTAGGTAGTTTAGAATTTTTTTCTCTTGACTCTGCCACTTAAATATAATTTTTGCATCTTTTTTGCTTTACATCTGCCACACAGGTAATATACAACTCGCCCAAAACTAGACATGTATGCCTCCACACAGCATATACTGTAGAAGCCTGCTTTATATGTACTTTTTAACATTATACACAGGTACAGATATAAACTTTGGAAATAAACTAGAAACAGATGTCTGTAAAGATCTAATACCTGTCCTGAGACTAAAACCATAGTGTGAAATTTGGTCAGAAATGTCACTTACTTTAACCTTAATTTTAATTTGGTATTACAGGACTTCATTTAAAAAATTAACAAATAAATTCTGCACCTGTATATTTAATTACATTCTGCACAGTATATCATAACATGTGCTGATTTATTCATCATATTATGAATGAGGTCAGCTTAACACCATGAAGGAAATCTTCTTTTCTTAAACAAGAGAACAAAAGAGATTCTATGCAGAAAATACAGGTAGAATAACCTGACATTGCTTTCACATCATTTCATCGAATACTGCATATCCAGGATTTCTGACATTCTTTAGATAAGAAATTTTTATATTTTACTGCCCAGTTACAGACAAATCCATGTTTTCCCCTTCCACATCAGGAAGCTTGTATTAAGCTGTAAAAAAACATGCCATATATAACATGTAAGGTTTCCAACCTGGAAACCCACACTTTCAGCACGATAATTCACAGTAGGCATCTAAATAAAAATTCCTGATGTTGAGTGTTTATAGCTTCCATTGTGGACACAGGCTGCCAGGTCATTTGGGTCAGATTTCTGACCTTTTGGAGAAAAGCTAACTTTCTTCTTCAAAACTGCTTTAGTAGATAAACTGTGCTGGAAACACTGCCAAAACAGATACCAGCGTCTTAATACTCACACCCACTGATTGCAAATAAAATCACTGAACTACAAAGCACCCAGGTTGGAAAGGACAGCTGAAGATCGTGCCAGCCAAAATTCTGCTCAAAACAGGGCTACCTACTGAAATGAGATTGTTTTGCACAAGACCTTGTCTAGCTGAGTTTCAAATGCCTGGAACGATTGTCTCTCTCTGCAAACTGTTTCAGTGTCTCACTACACTCATGGTGAACCATAGAAAAAAGGCAAGAAAAAAAGTCCTACCATCTAAACAGAATTTCTTTTGCTAAAACTTGAATTTTGTCCTGTCACTGTGCACTTGCAGTCTGGCTCTGTCCTCGATACTCTCCCCATCAGACACCTGAAGATGGCCTCGAGATGCCCCTTAGATGTTTCTTCTCCAGGCTGAAGAAACCCAGCTGTCTCAGCCTCTCCCTGTCCACCATGTGTTCCAGCACCTCAAACAGCTTAGCAGATCCTCACCGGGCTTCTTCCAATTTGCCAGCACCACTCACACTGGGAAGGACCAAAACTGCAATCTCTTTCTCTGATCATTCCTCTCCACAAATCAAAACAAATAAATTGATACAATTGCAGAAAACATATAATCGACACAGTATCCAGAACCATACTCAATTCTTGTGTAGAAAATTAATATTTTGACTCCTAACTGAGCCTAAAAAGAACACGCATATGTGCTTTCTTCAGCATGAGCAACCTGGTACTAGATCTGAAGTCATCTTCAAAGGAACTGGAGATTACCGCTAGAGTGGGCATTATGGCTTGAATGTTCTCATACAATGTGAGCTGGGGTGGAGCAAATTCATCCCAACTCCTTGTGCGGGTGAATAATCTCCACAAGACCCCTTCACCTCTTGGTGACTGCTACATCACCTTCCCACTCTCCACAGAGAAACAACTGTGTCATTGAAAGGGCCTTTTAGAGAAAAATGTCTCACAATCTGCTATTTCTCACACGTGTCTACATAGGGCTCAGACCTATCAACCCCGAATTAGACAGAACTCATTTCCAGCTGCTCAACAAACAGGTTGGGGCTATCACAGGCACAGAGCAGGAAAAATAACCAGGGAACAGTAAACACTGAGTGGTCACCTTGTTTATTCAGAGTGCTGTGGTTTATTTATGTTTCACACAATCTCAAGTTTAGTTTTCTTTCACATCCAACCTGACCTGAAAGGGAGTTTTTTCCAGCTGGCCAGGGAAGCCTTCAACCATAAGCAAGCCATAAACCCCTCCCACTGCCATTGTCCCCTCATGTGTAGAAAAAGAATAACCTTAAAGCAAAGGTCATTCACATTCACTGCCCAGAGTGAAAAGGAAAAACTGAGCTACTTGCCTGTTGGACAAGTCCAGGCAAACTTGTTTCATATCTTTAAGGACAAGATAAGAGAGAAAATGAGTACATAAAGACAGGCTGCCTCATAACCAGCCTTCAGTGCCTGCCTCCAATACCAATACAAATACTAGTACCAAAATACCAATAGAAGTGAACTCAATAGAAGCACAAAAATAATAATAAAAATAGAGAGGGATCTTATCACTACTGCAGTACGGACTGTGTCTGGAGTGCTCTTAAAAGAGAAAGTTCTTTGGCAATGACACTCTGAGAATCTGGAACAAAATTCTATCATTTTCTGAAATAGCAAATGGAAATTAAGTCATCATTTGTGGCAAATTCCTGCATCTGCAAACAAATCCAACTCACAAAAGGTCGGGTATTTTAAGAAAAAAAGTTTGATTCTATTAGATCCTCCCCAAACACACCTATGTAAATTACCATAGTAAGTATGAAACCTGCCCTAGTATTGATTCAGCTGGCAAAAACTTTCTCTATAAAATCCTCTTCAGAGCTTCTGCATCAGGGTGGTCTGCTCTCCCTAGCTGCCAGAGAGATGCTGAATTACTTTGCTTGTTTCTCCTCCCCAGCGCCTGCTTTTATTGAAGTGGATACAGCAGCAGCTTTAACTATTCCAATTGCATATATATACACAAATGCAGCAAGATTCATGTTCCTTCCCTTCTGTAAGCCCCATTTAAGTTCTTCATGAACTCACAGTTCATCTTCTAGGGTGTTAAGGTGGGAGGAAGAACTTATCCTCTAAGGATGCACATACTGTGCAAAGTCTTTCCCATGTCTTAAAGGAAAAGACAGGACCAAATAAAAAAACCCTGTTGTTTGTTGGACCTGACTGGAGGGCCAAACGATGCTGGCTAAGTCTCTAAGTCTTGTCCTTGCTTCACTTTCTGAACACTGTTAGTGCAGATAGTGATATACCTGACTGCATCTCAAAGTTTTAAATCACTTTTGCAATTTTATGTAGTCTCGTCACTTCAGGAACAGACTTTTTCAGCGGCCTGTGTGAGCTTGTGAACACATTTAGCCAAGGTCGGGAAGTAGTAGAGTTTGAAGAAATATCCAATGAAATAAAAATCACTGAGATTTGATTCACTTCTTACTCTACACTTGAAAATTATGTTTGAAAAGCTCTTATATTTGCAAGTATGCATATGAAAAACAAGGTTTCTACTGAAGAAATGAACATCTGACACCCTTCTAATTTTAAAGTGACTTATCAAAACTATAAAGATAATAAGTTATTAAATCAGAAGTAATGGTTTTACAGGCATACTCATTTTCATATTTTATACCCATGTATGCACAGCTTTATTTCCCTAATGCAAACCACAACAGAACACCTCCTGAGGGCTTTAAACTCTTTTTGTCTTTGCTGTAGGTGTGCCTGCTTTACAGGAAAAAAAAATACAGTGAATCATTTCCAACAGTAGTAGGAAAGGGTTTTTAACCAAATCAACTTAAAAAATTCCATCTGTGTTCAGGTTGAAGCCACTGAAATGCTGAAGTCCAAGATCAGCTTTTCATGCCAACTAAATCCTTTTCAGGCCTCAAGAAGATTTTTGAAACAATGCCAAGCCTCTCCTTGAAAATAACATCATAATTGGTTGATATGAAAAAAATCAAAAGTGCTATTCTGAAGATGTAAGTGCTCACATTTTTGTATACTGATTTGATACTGTGCCTTGTAAGAGCACTCAACATATTAACACAGAGACTATCTCAGAAAACTGCAACAGGCATGCAGGCTGGGTATTTCAGACTAAGCCGAATTTCTGAGAATTACAGAAACTAAATGTTTTACAAAGTATCCTGTGCCATTGAAATGCACCAGAAAGATGTGTGTGACCTTCTGAATAAAACACTGAGTTTCATTCTCTGGCTGTGGCTCAGTAGAATATAAGGGAACTCCACTCCTTTTGCCTTCTGAGATCAGTAGTTGTTTTCAAGAAGTTTCTGTACCAGTTTCATCTTCATACCTAGTAAAAACCATGAAAAAGCACAAAATGCAGGCATACATGCATGATACAGTGTTTTTATTACACATCTTTTTCCATTAAAAATAAATTACTGCAGAATTATGAATACATCTGTCCTATTATCTTTCCCTGTTTCCTGTTATGCTATTAATTTTTTGCACATATATACCATATTTACCACCTCCTTCTACTGTTCAAAGCTGTGCAATCTAAGAGAAACCTCCTCCTTCACAGCCATTTAACTAAATCAGATACTTGCTTCAGGTATTTCCCCTATCCCTGTAAATCTAACTCTGCATCTCCTTTAAGCTGAGAGACTGAGAGATATAGCTTGATTTACACAGATGGTAAAAGAAGCCAAAGATTTGCCCAATTTAATTAATTCTGAGCTGACAGAAATTGATGCACTCTGCATAATTTTAAGCTTTTAAAAGCACACATATTTTTCATTAAGAATGGTAAATAGGGATGGTATCAAGCAAATGAAAAAAATTCTAAGAAACAATAAATGATCAGAAAACCAAGTGACTGAGAAAGCTTACTACTCTTGGGGAGGACTTACAAGATCTTTGTTTTTTCTCAGTTGTATTTGCAAAGCAGTATAAGAACTATGAAATTACAAAGGAAATACTAAAAGGAGACAACAGTTGAGATAGCAAATAGCTGAAAGTGAATTTTAATGTCTCACATATACCATGTAACTCTAAAGCAAAGTCCTTTTTCTTCATTCCAGAATGCCAGCCTTAGCCTCTTAATAGCTAAAAGTGATGTTTTTAATTAAAGAATTTGGCTTCAGCTTAATTTTGTTGGTTTTTTGGTTTTTGTTTTTGTTTTTTTTTTAACTAAAATTAACTGCCAAGACACATTCTTCTTCCATTAAGCAACTTGGCAATCCAGGGTGACTGTGATGTCTCCTCATCCACATCCTAGAAGATAATTTTGGCGAGGCAAACATTTATTCCAGAACAGCAAGTAAGATTAAGCAGAATAGTCAAAAGTCTGGGTATTAATTCCAAACTATGTCTAAATGTTGCATTTCACAAAAACATGTTTGGATTTAAAATTTGTACAAGCAAAAGTTTCTCAAAAAAATAGGGTGTATTTATAAGTAAATATGAAGTATTTACTTATAGTCTCCAAATAAAATTAAAAAAAATAAACCCCAAACCCACTCTTCCTTCCCCAGGATTACAGTTGTCATTACAAGTGTCAAATCACACAGCTGAGATGTTGGTCAAATTAAGTATAAGCCAGTTTAAGATTTAAAATCTTCTCAGCCCTGAAAGGTGCTTGGAGACCGTACTCTAAGCTTCTGATGATTTTAGGGCATTCACACACCAGGTCTGAAATTCACTTTCTCTCCCTACCAACACACAAAGTTCCTGATAGATCCTAAGCTTCTTGGCACTCCCTGTTTAAACTCACTGAAATTGCGTACTAGTGAACTGCTGTTCCAGAGATTTTTCATGAAGATGGCTTGATATGGGGTTCCAGAATAAGAAGGGTTTTTTTCAGATAATGATGAATTATCATGGGCTAAGGCTTCTCCTAGGTAAAGATATTAGATGGCAGCATAACATTTCTTCAAAACATTGCTTCTTGTCTGCATCAATATATCGGAATATAAAACAATTATTTTAAAATCATTAGTTAGAAATATATATCCTGTGTTTCTAAAAATTATCTAGGTATAATCTAGTGCACTAATTATGGTAATCATGGAGCCTTTGTAGCTCTGCCTTTGCTGGGTGAGAGCAGTAGCTGGGAATATCCCAAATACTAGCTGCTATACAAAGGGACAGGAAGCCTGATCTCCATCAACCTTATCCACCCAAGAAGCACAAGACTTTTCCTCAAGAAGAAATATTTTTTCTTCTTATCCTTGTGAATATAAGACTAAATTCTGTAAAGGGCATGATGGTTCCAGCTCTAGAGTGGTTTCCTGGGACAGGCAAAGCTATCATTCTTTATACTCCTTCTGCTGTGATACAAGAGTCTCAGCTTCAGTAAACCAGTCAGCAGGATTTCTGCTTCCTGGAAGAAGCCATATTGATGGACAATGCAATGATAGAAACGCAATTGTACCAAGCCTGCACTGAATAAGGATGGTGGTATGTGGAGAAGGGAGTAAGGACATTAGGAAATAAAATTTTCACAGAAAGGGTCATTGGGCACTCGAACAGGCTGCCCAGGGAGGTGGTTGAGTCACCTTCCCTGGAGGTGTTTAAGGCACAGGTGGATAAGATGTTGAAGGGCATGGTTTAGTATTTGATAAGAATGGTTGGACTTAATGATACAATGGGTCTTTTCCAACCTGGTGGTTCTATGATTCTATGACAGACAGTGTGAACTCTCCATTAATCTCTTCATCACTCACCTCATTACTGAAAACACGTACTTATTTTGATTTGCACACTTCACAGTAAGACAGAATATCCAACATCATACTGATTCATGCAGGTAATGGGGTACTTTTCACACCTCAGCTGCATTCCTGAGGCCCCAACTCTGTAATCAGATGAACAGGGAAAACACAGGCTTCTTTTAACCTGGTGTCTGTTGCAGCCCTTGCCGTCTGAATGACAAATGAGATGAGAAGGCACACTGTGAACCAGCAAACTGTGGCCGCATGACAAAGGCCCTTCCCTGAGAAAGAGTGCCTAGTCTTTTTATTAAGGAGTGTTATTGAGAACACTGAAAAGTCAGCACCAAAAAGAACAAAATATACATATTGAGGAAACAGCTGGTTCAAATGACAGAATAAGGTCTTGGTCTACGTATTTATTCATGGCAGGATCTCAGTCAACGCATTTCAATAAAATGAGCAATTATTGTGAGTCACGTCACCAATTACATCTGATACACAAAAAGGCTTGTGCAGCACCACATATCAAAGTGCACAGTGAACTCATCCAGTATGGAAATGGATCACAGAGGAGCTCTTGTTACTGGTTCTTGAACATTACTGAAAAGATGGGTATTAGAAATGCCTGTGCCATTTTTCTCTCATCACAATTTTTTAAACATAAAAGAACATGTGTTGTACAATAATGGCAATATAACTGCATCATATGGACTTCAGCATTTGCCTTGGACATGCAACACAAGGGAGAATTGTATTGAAAGAGCAGTGAAATTAGCCAAGATAAGCTGCTTTCTTCTATGACAAGCAGAGAGAGCGAAGATGTGTTGAATCTGTCAAAACATCCTAAGATAAAGTTTGATTTTTCCATATCAAAAATAAAGTTAAAAAAAAAAAAGATGGTTCAAATACAGGTCAAATTGACCAAATTTCGGAATAGAAAGAGATTAAGTCAGTCAAGAGATCTACATCTTATTGTGCAAGAAATACTCAAGTCTACTCAAACTTTGTAAAATTTGGATAAGTTTTTCACCCAAGGGTAGGATTAAATTTATAAACTCTTCCCCTAAATTTGAGGCTTGCTAATTAACTACCATGGAGATCAGGTACTTATTTGTGCTTTTCTTATCAGCATACCACTTACAGTAATTTCAGAGAAGAAAGAACGAACTTGACTAAAAATCGCCTGTGACTTCAGCTTTATTGCATGATCATTTCCATAACTGAAGTCACAGCAAATGGCACAATCTAACTTTAAATACAGAAACAACGTATGAACTTCTCTCCCATACACTCAGGTCAGCAATGACAGTGAAGCAAAGTCGCAGTAACACTGCCATTGAACAAAAGTAAGTGTGAAAACAACCAGATTCAATGCCATTTGGCATGTGGGACTTCTAGCCAGGGAACTCTAGAAAGAACACTGAGCTTTTTCACATGATGCTTCCTTTAATACCCCTGGAGGGTTGTTTGATTGTTTGTTTTTACATTTAATTCATAGCCTATTCAAATAATTCAGTCTCTATACGAGTAAGATTTATTGCTTTATGTCTCTCTTGATTTTAACAACAGAAGGGTGAAAAAGACAAAGCAAGAATATAATTCCATCTAGTAAGAACATAAAATCTGAAAACAACCCCCAAAGAATTAAAGTTGTAAACTTGGCATTTGTCTTTAAAACAACAAAAGCTATCGATTTGACCAAATCTAAAAATACCAGCTTCACTGTTAAAGATAATAATTTTATTTTTAGTTGACAGTATTCAAAAGCGGGTTACATTTTTAGATCCTCAGTGCAAAACAGTTGAAGGGGAAGAGTTTTCACATGGCTGGTGTTCAACACTTTACAAATTAGTATTATTTAAGCTCTATGAAGCTTTGAAAACCACAAATCAGTTACTTTTGAGAAAATCTGGCCCACAATTTGCTGAAACTTATACAACTATATAAACACTCAAGAAATTTCTGTACAAGTTCTGCATATAAACAAAAATAAAGTCATGGTTCTGTTCTCTCTTTCTTTACTGTTTATTTGGGTTTTTTTAAAATGCTTTACCTCTACATCATTTTGCAAATAACTTTCATTCCATGGACACCACCAAAGATCCAATCAACTATTTGAGCATAAACCTTTGCCTACTAGACTGTCATCAGCACAAAGTCCCTCAAATAATAAATGAACTTTTTATTAACTGTGGTAACATTAACATTACAATGAAGGATTGTTTAAAAACAAGTTGTACTGCTGTTGCTCAAGAGCTCAAAGAAAATGGTTCTCAGTTCCTTTATTTTTCCTTGAGGGTAACCACAGGGGTTGCATTAAATCTTTTAAAATATGTTGACAGCTGAATAAGTGCTGCTGTTGCTCTGGTGACATTTTATGCTTTTTAATTGTCATTAATGAAGCTGACTGATACTTTTAAAAAAGTGCTTTACGCGTTCTAGTAATTTTATGACAAAAAGAAGAACAAAACTGTCTGCAAATTAGCCTTGATCCACTTCTCATACGGAATTTTCACTGGAAACAATGGGAGAATCTGCATGGGAAATATCTGCTTGACCAGACATTTTAGGCAGGAATGCATGAAATGTTCTGAGTAAATTGTGAAGTTATCACTTAGTTGTGCATCTCCATATAAACTCAAAGCTCAAAGACTTGTTTCATATGTAAGTACTGGAACTGCTTTGACTGCTTCAGAATCTGATGTGAACATGGTATGGCCTAACATTTTAGGGTTGCAATTAAACCCAAAATGTAAATGCAAACTGCAATGAAATGAAAGCCTGATACTATCCTGGAGTCTTATTCCTTTCTTATTTTGATAATACTCCCACTTATATGGGAAAGACTTTCTTTGCCCCTGCAAAGACTGAAGGATACAGCTTCCAATTATCCATTCAGGAACATGCAAAAACAAGGAGGAATGCATGTAGTTTGACAAACAGCAGGCATAGTTCATAAACAGATAAGGTAAATCCTTTGCTATGGGGAGAAAATAAACTATGGCGCTTTAAATTACAATGACTGATTTGAGCAGATTAAGGAAGATGTATTCCAGGGACAAGGATCAAGAAAAGGTAGGATGGTATACCCATAGCATAGAGAGAGACACGTCAAATCCTTTGCCTTCCCCATCCCAGATTCCCTCACTCTTGCATGCTGCATGGTAAAACATGACTCCCCAACAGTACTGTGGGTGTTGCACCACAGGCTTCACACCTTTCCATCTACAGAAACAGAAAAAGCTGCAGCCATCTTTCTTTCATCAGCTTCAAGTCAAGTGCAGACATTGGAGAAATAGTGATGGTTTGAGCCATCACAGTTGAACTGCGCAATCAGGTCATGACAAATCATTCCCAGCAAACCAAGAACCCAGTTCTCTACAGACCTAGGGTCACATACACCTGTGCAAAGCATGCAGTTTAGCTCAAAGTTGGCCTTTTATTTCATCCGAGTAAATGGCTATGCAAGGTACAAAAAGTATAAATGAGACCTCAAGATTCAATACAGCACTGCAATTTTCAAGATACTCAGGGTGCAGGTGGCACAACACTCATGTCAGACACACATTTAACAATCTCAGCTAAGTCATCAACTACATTTTAATTAGACAAGGGGCCAGGCTTTTGATTTCAAAAACAGAAATAAGGGTTGCAGTCCTTCATCCATTGAAGTTAATTGCAAAATCCCCATTATCAGGCTCTTGAGGTATTACCCAGGCTTACTTTTTTAATTACATTTGATTCTTAATGAAGTAGATGGAAAAGAGAAAAGCAGCCCATGATTCAAATGATTCACATTTTTATCTTTCCTGATGAACAACAGAATAGGTCAAGATACTTGCTGGATTTTCCCATGAGAAATGCTGCAATGTGAATAAGCTCAATTGACTTGATCCTGAAGGAGCAGGTTTACTTTGAAAAGCATCACTCATTTTCTTCTCCTGTATACATTCTACCCCCAAAACTTATGCAATGTAATTATAGACATCAAGTTAAATCCAATTCAGGACTTGAAATAATGCAAGTATCCTAAGCTTGAATGATCTGCCTTTATTGTCTAAAGTCATTTAAAACATAAGGACTCCTAAATATAGTTTTATTTTCAAATGATGCACTTTAAAAGAGTGACAATCCTCCATAAAAACTGACAACTTCTTAGGGCACAGAGAAAGCCAATAACTTGATATTTCTACATGATATAAAACCAATATACTATGAAGCAGCTCACACAGAGTATGTTATCACACTTGGTTACAGAGCATTACAAAGTTTCACCTTATTGTCTTATATTACTGCTCAGGTAAATAAATGTAGATTTATAGAATAGAAGTTCATACTACAGTTGAAGTCATTACCTTGTTATACACAACCACCTGCAAACTCTTTTCACATAGTGAAAGCTGTCTCTTACCATCTGGAAATCAGGCTTAAAAATAAAAATTCTAGTTTCATATCATACAAAAGGCTCAGCTCTTAATTTCAAAAAGTATTTGTCTTTATATTATAAAATGCATAATTAACTTTTAACTTGTATGACTTTGAAAGACCCATTTAAAAAAAAATCAAGGACTTGAAAAAGTAATTTTTTTTTTAAAGGTTGAAAGCAAGTATTAGAGAAAGCAAGATGCCCATTTTAACATAATCACAGAGTACTGTAAGGCTCTGGCAACTCTTAACTTTCCTCTTTCACTAAGGCTAAAGATTCAGCTTTAAAGCAAAACATTGCTTTGAAAAATCAGGGAGTGTGCACAGGACATGTGATTACTGTACATGACATTGCAGAGGAAAGCCATAACCGGGGCAGCCCAGTAGAGCAGGGTTACAGTCAGTAACCCGAGAGCTCAGGCTGTGTCTCCAGGGCTGGCATGGGATGGCAGAGCTTTTTGGGCCCAGGAATCTCACCAGACATGGATCACTGGGACATAAAGCTGTCATAATCCCTTTTAAAGGGAGGAGGAACAATCTCCTTACAGAGGACATAAAAACTAAAGGTTTCAAGTCACCCAGTCATTGTATTCTCTAAGCCTCTAGGTCTGTTTTATTTGGCCCCAAGGGTGGTTCTACGTTTCCAGCCTGCAGGATACCTGTGATGAGCCAAAGAATGAAACACAAATCTCTTGAGTGCAGGTTAAAACCATTTGCCCCCTCATTATGATTCTTCCACAATCACAAGGTTTAATACCATAAAATCTGAACATTTCATGCTCATGCCAGAGATCAGCGGAAGCCTTGATTACTTTCCAAGGCCACCATGGACACAATGAGGAAATCTGAATCAGGCCATTTTGCATAACTGTGACACAACCACAGCTAAACTGACTTCTGTGTTGACTTGTGCTGAATCATTAAGTCAGCATTACTTAAGCAAGGGAAAGTAATTCCCACCTACTTGTTCATTTGGCTGTTCCCTCTAGGAGTGTAATTTCTAGTATTGCTTTTATTGAAGCTATGCCAGTTTACACTTATTGAGTATCACACTCATAAGTTTAGGGTCCTAGACTCCACAATCTTGTAATTGTTCAGGCTGTTTGATATTTGTATTAGGTCTTACTTGGCATGTTTCCTGGGTCTCCTAGACTCAAGAGTACAGAACTATGATCACGGCTGTGAATAGCAGTTTAAGATATTTATTAGGTCTTATTATCTTTAAAGTGACTTTGTTTAAAAAGATTATTCAGAACACACAGAATATTCCCAAGGCAGGACATGGCAGCTGCAGGGCACCCCTGCACCTGCAAGCCATACAAACCATCCTAAAGCAGACAACATAGAGGTATAAGGGTTTGCTACTCCCCACATCAAAGAATCACAGAAAAAGCAGATGACTGAAGAAAGCTAAAGCCTCTATATGCAGAGATGGAGAATTTCTACTCAAATTTGAGAGAACTAGTAAGTCTAAAGAATACATTGTGATGAAGTGGCTATTAAGACAGCATTAATACTAGAAGAATATGCTACCTTACTATTAAAGTAATACTGAGATAATTTCAGTAATAAGGTATGGATCATCATTTCAGGAGTAAATGCATCTTTCCTTTCCTCTGTACATCTGATACTTTGCACAAAGTACACAAGAAACGATATTTTGCCAAAGGGCTCTGTACCTTGCTAACTACCTTGGTAAACCTTCAGGCAGCCTGATTTTCAGAGTATAAAGCATCTCAGTTGGGCACCAAATGAAAGCAACTCAAATCATTAAAAACTTCCACTACAGGTCATGTGCTGTCATGTTCCATAAACTAAGGATAAGAAATAAAACCAATAGTTGTTAGTAAGTCATAATAACTTTCAAAATAAAGAGAAAGTAGTAATAATTATTTATCTATAGCTATAATAGCAATAGTTTTCGGGTAAAAATCAAATTTAGACTGGCAGACACCTCAGCAAAACAAATGAAAGACAATAACTGTGTACAGATACCATAGAACTAATTTCTACTGGTTTTTAATTTAAGGAGAAGAAGAAAATACTCAGTCATAACATTTGCTTAAGAATGTTTATCTTCTTTCTTACCATTGAATGTTAAGAACACCCTTGCTTGAGGCTGGGAAGATCCTTTTACACTGCTAAAGTAAATAAATATCCCAATCAATGTGTGCAGTGCACAAAGTGCCATCTCCTCAGATTTGCAACTTTATATCCAAGAAACGAAACCTGAAAGACAGAGATATCACATTACTGTTGTTATACAATATTGTGGAGCAAAGCAACACAGAAAGATCTGTGTTAGAAAGCTCCTCTAGCTGAATCCATGATGTGATGATGTGAAGAATGTACAGGACTTCTCTTTGCATATCTGAAAATGTTTTTTTCCAGCAGTCTTCTGAGCTGGCACAGAAGGATGTCTCTGCCTGCTATTAGGAACCAACAGAGTCCAAGTACTGGCTAAGGCAGACTACAGCATTATATTCAGTTAATTTAAATAAGGACAATTCCACCTGCTGGAAAAATAATTATACCAAATGTCAAGGCAGAGCAAAGCAAGGACAAGAGATAAAGTTTCACAAATAAAAAGCTGGCTGATATTTTTAGATGTCTCTCCTTAGTTTACATCATATTTGATCACCCTCTCATGTTGGGGTTTTTTTTTCCTTGTTTTTTTTGGGGGGGTGGGGCAGAGGGAGAAGGGGAACAGGTTGGTTCGTTGTTTGTTTTCTTTTAAGACATTTGAAGTCAAAGTTGCTTAGAAATGAACTTTATATTCTAATAAGTTGAGTGCTCCAATGGCTTTCTACATCATCTTTTAAGATGAAATCCTGACTGCTTACATCACTGATTTCAAAATCATTGAAAACAAAGGTATTTCAACATGCTTGGAACTATTATTCAACATTTTTGGTTTTGGGCTAGCTCTTTTCAGGATACTCCTCTGCTCCCTGAGACTTCTACAGAGCACTAAAAACACCTGTTATTGGACAGTGCATTACATTTGATGCTTCTGCAACTTCTCCTGCACATTTCCTGAATTTACGTTCATTTTCTAGACTTTAGCTGCTGAGAAGCCTCAGGTCCTCAAAGAATCAAAGAACACTTCCACCATAAACACTTCCACCCTATCCTAATGGCCTTTGTACTAGACCGATAAAACCCAGCAGATATTAGAAGACAAATACTGCATATATATAGTACTCCTAAACCTCACCTCTCAAAAACACGTGAAGTTGAAATTTTATTTCACCTATGGTAACACCTTTGTTCTTCAGCTCAACTACAAAAGTGAGAATAAAGCACACCCTCATTTTAGGCCTATTCTTCCCTGCTTATGCAATTTATTTTCTTTGGTTTTTTTTCTTTTTAGCATCAACAACCCTTCTACTGGACATCACATATTGGTTAATCAGTTGATATATTTGATTCTCTGGTAACTAGAAGCACAGACCCCTACAGCTAGAAGACAGCATTAAAGGCTACACCTTTATTTGATGAATGGATTTGTTGTCCATGCAATCACTTTAAGCTTCTTTACCTCAGCTTGCTCTAGCACTACAGTCCCTCCAGTGGAAGCCAGTGTTTCTACATACTTGTTAGTTTGGTCCCTCTGAAATTCACACCTGTCCTAAAAGAACCAGCTGTAGCCACCAGAGCATGGCAGGAACCAGCTATCAGGCAGGGATGACTTAAGGTCAAGAACAATTTCGGCTGGATCCACACCAATGACTTAGCAGTAAAAGCCCCATATCTCATTACTGTCTCTGTCATTTCCTATCAACTCAGTTTAAATTGTTTTTAAAGGCTTTCTCTGCGTGAGAACTTCATACTAAGTTGGGAGTGGGATGAAGAGAGCACAAGTGAGCATGCTGTTCTGTAGCCCACACTCTTCACGATTTGCTCTGAAGTACTAAGAAATGCATGAAGATCAAGTAATGCTACCACTCTGCTAACTGACAAAAACCCCAGCATCAGAAATTCACCAGCCACAGATCTGGTCTACAGGAGATATATATGCGTACTGGCTCAGTTCCAAATTACCTCTAAGGGTCTGTAAACTAATAAAATGATAGTTACAGAATTTTTGCCAAGAACAATTTTTAAACAGGCTACATGAACTCTAGTACTAATGCTGCTTTGTAGGCTTAAAATTTAAAACCTTGTGAATGGCCCATGGGATATCCTTTAACCTAACCCTCTTCTAAGAAAGAAATGCTATTAATTACTGATAAAATTTCTTTGTTAGGCCAAAGCAAATAGCCAATCGTACAGAACATGTGATTTAACAGATGCAATGGGATTAGTATTTTACAGTAGTAGCACTATGCTTTCAGTGCAATAGAGATAAAAAGTCAGAGGAACAAGTGTGTGGCTTTCTCTCTTCCTTTAAATGACACTGTAGGAAATAATAATTAAAAAGCCGTTTCAAGCACTCTTTCCCTCCCACTCTTGTGCCTCCTGCCAATTCCAATGCAATCAGTTACAGGAGTGAAACATTGCTACATTTAATTGCTCAAATTACAGATCTTCACTGTTAACACAGAAGTGACTGGCAAATACAAGATTCAAATTCAGAGCTGCATGGTTCCAACCCAGCTGTTAGACATATAAATAATAAATGCATTCAGTGCCAAAAAGCTAGCTCAGGGTATCTGACATACGAGTTACCTAATGCAAATAGGTTTAAATTCAGAGATTTACGTACCTGGTAACTGAACACAAACACATTACAGGTTTGAACTTCAGTTTAGGCTTATATCCCGGTTCTGAATTTATCTCAGTAAGTCATGATACTATATTCAGCATGTCCTGTGCACATGATCTCTGCTGACATGCTACAACTCTAAAGCCTCACAAATACCTTTAAAGAATCTCCTAGGACAGATAAAAGGCAATGTCTGATAACATTTCTGCTCTTACACCCTATTCTAACCATAAACAAACCAGCAAACCGCTACTAAAGTAAAGTGGAGAAGTTTCCCTGCCACGGAGGTCACGTTCAGCGCGCCCTAATGCTTTTGGAAAGTGTTATAGAGCTTTGCCATCAAGTGCCGCACAGGTGTCACCGCTACAGGCTTGGGGCTACTCTTAGATCCCGTAAGGAAAATCATTCAGCAGAAGAAAGGAAAGAAAGAAAGAAAAGGGGGGAGGGAGAGGGAAACCCGCCAAACACAGACTCTGTTAATCTGGAACATATTCATTTAACTGTCTGTGAACAGTAGGAACATTCAACCATCAAACACATTTCACATTTATCACGGCAAAGAAAGAGAACTTTCAGTTATGCTTACCCAGCTATTGGAGGAACCAGTAATACAGATTTCTATCTGGTTTCTATCAGTTTACGGACTCCACGAACATTTTAATTCGAAACCAGGTTCATTATAGGGGGGAAAAAAGAAAAAAAAAAAAAGTCTCTGCTCCCAGCGGTCGCAAAGAAACTCCCGGCTCCTTTGTAAAATAATCCTTAGAGCCGGAGTCCTAAAGCCCCAGGAGCGCTTCTGCCCAGCCCGCAATTAAGCACCTAGGAGTGAATGGAAAGTGTCCGGGCGGCGAGGGCTTCGGTTTCCAGTTACAGGCGCTGCCCTCGCTGCCGCCGCGCTAGCGAGACGAGACACCGCAGCCCCCGGCGCATCATTAGCTGAGCAAATAGGGGCTGGAGCTCATAAATAACGGCGAGGCCACACCCCGGCGAGGCGGCTGCCGCCCGGCCCGCCCCGGCCCTGCGCCTCGGGCCCCGGCGGGGCTCGGCGCCCCCCGCCCCACGCGGGGTCTGGTCGCTGGAGAACGAAGGGGAACTCGCCAGCAAAGTTTGTGCCCGCCCCGGGCGGAGAGCGGGGATCCCGCGGGGTCCCGGGAGCCGAGCTTAGCCTAGCGGAGCCGAGCCCCGGGAGCGGTGTCGGGGAGCTGTCGGGGGAGGCCGGTAGAGGTCACTGTGAAAAGAGAGAAAGAGGCAGGTGAGGAGGGAACCAGGTTACAGTCTTATCCCCTGCCCTCCCTCTCTGTCTCCCTCCCTCTCTGTCTCCCTCCCTCTCTGTCTCCCTCCCTCTCTTTCTCCCTCCCTCCCTCTCCC
>WAAB01025879.1:200262-220708 GCA_013389865.1 Piaya cayana
AACAATGTGTAATCTGTGTTTTGGAAGGCTTTGGAGTGAAGGCCCTATGATGCAAGTAGCTCTACAGACCCACAGGGCAGTAAAGTAGGAGCAGCAGGAGAAGCTTTTTATATAGATGGGAGGGGAAAAGATTACTGTAGGATGGAGAAAGGCAGTGATGTAATCCTGGACATTGTGGCAGTTCCTAGCATGACAGCCCAGTCTTCAGCCTGGTGCTTGATCCATTGCAACAGGGCTCACAGCACTCAAGGAAGTCCTCTCACTCTGCTGGGAAGAGATTTTTGAGGTGACATTTTGCCAATGATTCAGCTAGTTTAGTGCTTATACAGCATTATGTGAATCACTGGTTTGAGAAAAAAAAGAAAAAAATGAACACTTTTTTTTTTCTAATTCATCTTAGATTTGAAACACAGTCATAGAAGCCTAGTTATATAAAATTAACTACCCTGGTCTGATCCCAGATAGTGTAGCAGTGCAGTCCCATTTCCCACCATCCTTTGTCTTCAAATGAAAAGTAATGACTGTATTCCTTGCAGTCTTTGATTTGTTTTTTTCTCTAAGCTTTACTGATGATGTTTGTCAGCTAATTGCTCACTGCATATTGTCTGCATTCAGCAATTCTGTTACTTTGGAAGGGGAGCAGAAAGACCATTCTGCATATGCCTTGTCCTTCCCTAAACATGTGCTGTTGGCCACTGTCCCTCTTATTTCCCCTAAGCAAGTTTTTCCCATGCAGAATAAATAAAAGTTAAAGCACTTGTGTCTCCAGATGGAAGAAGAAAGAACATAACAAATGGAAAAGGTCATAACTTAAACCACATGTGCCAAGCAGAGCATTGATGGAAACAATTCTATTAATGCCCACTGTCCCTTAGAGATGTCGAGGACTAGTGTATGTGGACATTGAGAAATGGAACTGGCCCCAGAGAGGTTTCCTCTCCTAATCATCAAGCCCGATCCATTTGCATTACATCCTTGCTATCACTGGAATTGGAAGTTTTAACTAGATCTCTCAAGTGACCCACTGTGTTCATTCTTACTTTTACTTTAGGAAACTGAAGTAACAGTTGTAATCTTAATGTAAATCCAAAGTACCCTATAATTCCCTCAAAGTGAACAATATTGAGATGCTATGGGATTCATGTCCTAGTTGTTTACCATACTGTTATCTCAGTATTAAGGAAGACATTCTTGCTTCCAGTAGCATGTTCTTTTCCATTTCTTAAAGAGGTTGTTCATGTTGTCTTCTATGAACCAAGATCTGTCTCTGGAATCAGCATGGTACAGATGCTTTTGCTGTAGTACTGATAATTTTAGTGCTTTGTTATATATGTACTTCTGCATTCTTCTAAGATCCTAAAGAATATTAAATTGAAGCACTGGTCTTCATTGCATTCTGTGCTGTATAACATGACAACTCTTCTTCCTTTGTCACAGGTATTGATGCAGAGCCTCTGCATGTTTGTGATTCATGGGGACAGGAGCCTCTGTTTTCCTTTTTTTCACTGTCAGTGCAACAGATTTTTTGAAAGGCACTTTAAAGTTATCATATTTCAATCATCAAAACCCTGCTTGAAAACCACCCCATTGCATTCATCAGAATGTGTTGCATAAGAAGCATGAGTAAACATTTGGCCTGGATAGTGAAAACCTATGAAGTCAATATGTGCTCAGTGGGGTTTAAGAGAGTCTGCTCACTTCTTTGTACATTTTTTGGGCCTCAGGACAACCAGGATATGGGTTAATTTAAAATAACATTAAGTCATCTGCTTAAAATAATTTTTTTTATTAGTTAAAAAAGAAGGACCGAGAAGCAGTCATAGAATCTGGTCTACCTATTTTTGGCCATCATGGATTAAAAATATGCTTTATGCCAATTATTTTATTATTTTTCCACTCAAACTTAGCAAAGGCTTCATAGAAGCATCTAATGCATGAGAAATACAGCACCAGATAATCTAACATTGTGAAATAAATCTCAGAATTTTCTATCATCCTGAAAAGTTTCTGCTGCTTTAACTTAGTTCTTGCCTTCTTATTGAAAGAACCACTATTTAAAGTGAGTCTACATTTGTTTCTTTCCTTCACAACGTAAACATTCCACCAAATATTTATCTTTTTTTATTATCTGACTCTCTCCACAACATCTGTTAATCGAATCTTTATTTGAATCTATTCACAGTAGTTATAAGCCAAGAAGGAGAAAAAAAAAAATCAATTGCTTGGATGGCAACCAGAAAACAGCATCTTCTCCACAATTACACTTATATACCTTAAAATGAATTTATTCATTGCACACTATTCAAAGTCAATTTAGGAGGAAGAAAAAGCAAAAGAAACACAGGATAGATACAAAATTTTTCTTTAAGAACTTAATTTTTGCTATTTTAACATTGACAACATTTAAAATACTTAACTTATACTACTTCATACAGATCTATCTTAATGTACTTCCAAAGTACTGGGAATCTGGAGATAAACATTTTCACAAATATTTCAACAGTCTTGCCTGTTCACACTTCCAGAAATCAGTTAAAACCTTTGTTATCCATATATATAAGCATAATATACACTTGCTCTTTGCTTTACATACACTCATTTTAATGTAGCAATTGGCAAAGAACACTTATCAAAATATTCTAAAAGTTAGTACATTATCCTAATTATTTTAAAAATTGCTTTTAATACTAGATTTTAATCTCAAAACCCCCAGAAATGGAGGCATTATAAAGAAAATTTTGTTAGCATAATTTGTTATGACTGTAATATAATGCACAACATATTTCTCTTTTTCATTATTTTTACTTTCCAGGGGAAGATTTTCTTTTTTTCTGAACACAAATTGATGATGTAAATGATCTTAGACCAGATAAATTTTGAGGAATCCCTAAAGTTTTCCATAAGAGGGCATTATTCGTGCACTTGGAATAGAAGATGCATCTCAACATAAGCACGTTTCAAGAAATGCAATTGTCTACACTCGTGCACCAAAATGTAATTTGTACAAAAAAATATGAATTCTTCTGTAATTAGGAGTACCTTAAATGAGTAACAAGGACAGGCATATTTCACTAGCATGGATTTTCTTACTGGATGGTCTGAAAAGTCAAAGGAAGACCAAAGAAGAGGCAAAGTACTGTTTTTGCAATTTAGTAATTACCACAGAAGAAGACAAAGCCAGAAACTGGTGGCTTGAGCTATGGATGCAATTCTGAAAGTGTGCCAGCCAGAGTTAACATTAAGCACTTGCTTACCCTCTCCTTGCAAATGGAAGTTAAAGTGCTTTACTTGAAACAAGCAGCAAGATGGCAAAAATAAGACCCTTCAAGCTTTGTCATGAAAAAATAGACATGAATTCTTAAGTTCCTTTTATGAATAATAAAAAAAAATAAATACAAATGAAAAGAGCCTTTAACAGTTTTGAGTGATATAGACTGTAAGAATGAGAGGAATCCAGAGATGTGCCCTGTCAAAATATGGAGCTGATAAACCTTTGGGATGGAAAATAAATGTTGCTTCCTCTGTCCCCAACAATTTAGAGCTGTTAGATCCCAAAACATGCTGTAGTGACTTCTGCTAATGTCGGTGAATGTTGGATTGTATCCCAGAAAGACAGAAAATTCTTTCTTATGGAACGTGAAAACTTGTTAACAAAAAAATATGCACTATATGATGATACTATGTAATCTGCAGTTCTGTTTTTCATGGACAGACTCAGGACCACACATAATGGGTATCCTGGGTAGTGATTGTCTATGTCTTACCCTGTATGCCTGTTCTATCAGGTATTGCAAAAGAAAAGTATTTGGTTGCATCATCCTTGTGTGCCACAACAATTAATGGATTCTTTTAATTCTGAGTCTCTCAGAACATCATTTTCTGGCAATATTATTTAACATGTAAAAAGGAGATATTTCATTGTCCTGTTTCCCAGAATTACGTGATTTATCACATGATGTCTGCCTCTGAATTACTTTCACTAACAACTATAGGGGAAAACAGTTTGACAAGCAGAATACAAATTGCTTTCAGATATGTTTTGGATATTCTCCAGCCTGTCAGATCTTTTTTTTCCATTGGCATATACCAGAAAAGTGCAAAGATCCAGCAGTAATGTTATTTTCAGATATTGGTTGTTGAAAAGAAGAGCTGAATTTGGTCATTTTGTCATCTGGGTAGTTTTGTGAAGAATTATTAATATTAAATGAATTCTGTAGGTGAAGTATTTACAGTCTTTGACTTTCAACATACTTCATCATTTCATGGACATAAAATTAGGAGTTGAAAAGTCAATGTTTCAGCTGGCACAAAAAAAAAAAAATGTTCTGGTGAAGCCAGTAAGTCCACTGAGTTACGAACTATCAAATAATTTCTCTTAACACCTGTTTATCTTTATAGGATCTAGATACATTCCCTAAGGCAATGATACCTTGATATCTGTATTGGAATCCATGCCATTAAAAACTGAAATCATATCAATTAAATTCTGCATTGCAACCTCAGATGAATACACAGATTTTTGTTAAGTTAATCAAGTAACAAATACTTGAGGTGATGGACTCCAGCCAGGCTAAATTCCAATGTACAAACTGATGTCTTTATTGGGAACAAACTAAAATTCAGCAGCTTCATGACTGGCAGCTTTTGGGAGTGCTGTGTTTGCTCCACTTGTGGAATGACTTGTGGGACCACTTCTGTGGATTCACATACGTGCCTGCATAAAATCAGACGATATTTATTTGTCAAACATACCGACTACTGGTCCTCCAAAATTCTTCCTGGTTTTCTGTAATGTTTTTTATACCTTTGTTGTTATTGCTGTGATTATAATTATTGACTACATACCTAGAGATCTGAAGCAATGGAAGTTTGCAGTTATTTGTAAATATTTGGAAAATTATAACAGTAACAAGGAATTATACTTACTATTGTTGGGCTTTCAGGTGCAGGAAGGTTTTATGGCTGCTGGAAGGGCAAGCACTTCCATCCAGACCATCTAACACTTCCTTACAGTTCAGCTGAACGTGGGTGTTTAATAGTGTCTGTACCCATCTGGGAGCAAGGAGCCTTCTGACACACAATTTTCTTATTTATATTACAAGCAAGCTTATAAGGTTATCTTTTAATAATAATAGTAATAATAAAAAGAGAGTGTTCCTCCTGTGTTGTTGTCTAAGGACAACTTCAAAGAGTTGTCTCCTTAGCACAAATATTATGCATTCTTGAAACACACATTAGGTACTGGTTTCAACATTTTCCAGTATTTTCCCAGTACCTTTAAACATACAATTGCTTCATGAAATGTTATTTTAGGCAGTTCATTAGAACTGTTTTGAAAACACCCAGAATAGTGTGGTATGAAAGAGCTATTACATTTCCTCTCTAAGACGAAAATGTCTGTCATCACTTCAAGGGTAATTGGCTTCCTTGGGCTAGCAGATACACTTTACTTCAATCTCTTTTTGTGACATCACTCTGAAGGAAAGCTACAGCCTTATATATGCTTCAAACTTGTACTCAGTCATCCCATTGTCCTATTTCTGCCTGGGTTCTGGGACAAAGTTTGTTCAGGTTGGGCCTAGTCAAAAACCAAATGAGCTTATAAAGAAGTTTTTTCTATTCACTATTACAGCTTTTGAATTAAAACCAACCAACCAACCCAGCTAAAACCTGAAATAAATGCAGAGCTTTAAGTTCCTTCTGTGAATTTCATTGTTAACTATTCCTTCAAGTGAATTCTTGAAACTAATCCATTATGACTCAAAGCAAATATTGAAGAACTTTTAAGAAATAACATCAGAACATACCTGTGTTTTTGATGTTGTACAAATCTATTTTGTCTGAGATGGTGTCACAGATTTTCTGTATTTGTATGAGACACCCTTTCAAATCAACAAAAGGTATAAAGTTAGAAACTTAGCTAAATCTGAAAGGAGTTTCTGCTGAAAAAAAGAACATTTACAAAGACTATTTTCTGTCGTCTTTCAAACTCTGCCTGTAAGCATTCAAAGAACAATTCTGATATGCAAAATAACTTTTTTTTAAAGTGTAAATGAATATTTGTAAGCCACCTCAAGCAGCCTTAGTTCTTACTCCTGCTTAGATTCATCTTTGAGTAATAACTGGTTAAAATATTTTTGAATAATGAGGGCATTATTAAAAATCAAGTCTATTCACAAAAGATGCATGAAAATGGGCCTTAAGTCGTTGAATACCTTTTTCATTTTGAATAGTTTGTCAGAATCTATTTACATCTTGGAGTGGATGTTGATTTCCTAGTTGGTTTTAAAATGCATATTCCCTTTATAAATATTTAAAGATGGTGATTTTCTTTCCCTATCACAGAAACTTATTTTTGACAATAATCTTTTTAAAGCATCTTTGTTAGTGAAGAGGTATTTTGGCCCTCACTACTGACTACTTCACACCTTGCTTGGTGGTTTGCACAGGTGCAAGGTGATGTAAATTGCAATCAAGAGAATATGATTTAAATTTTAATTTTATTTTTATGTTCCCTTTAAAGAAATGCAATAAGTGAAGAACATGTGATATCCATTTATGGGGTTAGTAATTCCTTATGACACAGGAACACAGAATTTGTGTACAGATCAGCTGCTTTCAGTGAACAGGTGCCCCTCCCTGCACACAGTCTAAATAAAAGTTATTTTTATATAGGATATACTAGTATAAAAGGAACAAAATAATTTTAATTTTATTTTGAATCACTCAGCTACTTTTATGGGTCATGGCATCTAAGCTGGTATTAGTAAAAAAATAATCTGCACTGAAGAGAATGCCTGAAAGTTTTTCTTGTTCTTCATGACTGCCTAAATTGTAGATTTTATCAGAACATGTCAGAAAAATTAGGCTATCATCTGTTGGTAGGGGGTAGCTTAATTGAATAACATTATACTACATATTATATCAACATGTCATACCGTATTAAAATATGTAATATATAATATAATCCCAGTCATAAAGGAGTGCATGGATTTAACTGTAAATTGTATTCATGTTAGTGCAGTGGTACTAACCTGAAGTGCCTGGAACCCTTTTTGTTGCCATTTCTGTCAACTAAAAAATGAATTTAACTAAACCACAGAATCACAGAATTACTTAGGCTAGCAGGGATTTAGTCTCATTCAATCCCCTCTCAAAGAAGGACTAACTCTAGAGTTAAATCAAACCTTAAAGTGAGATCACATTGATTTTTATTCTGTCAGGTATGGAAAATCTCCAAGGATTGATGTCCTACCACTTCGCTGAGGAGCCTACTCCTGCACATAGGCACTAACAGAAAAGAATTTTTCCTCCAGCCCAAGTAGAGTTTCCTTACATTGGTTTTGGCCCATCCTTTCCTTGAGCCACCACAGCTCTTTCACTGTACTCCAGCAAGGAGAATCTGCCTGTCTTTGCAACTGCCTTCTAAGTAGTCAAGACTGCTATGCTTTTTCTGTCCCATTTTCTAGCTCTATTTGCTCTTCCTCACCTTTAATCTAGGAGCTAGATGTAAACTTTGGTTGAATCTGTTCATAGGCTAGTGGCCATGAGGTAAGGCTAAGAACATGCCATGAGGCAGGGGGAAAACAAGGTTTTCTCTTCCATATATGCAGGGCAAGTAGGTATCTCTGCATCCACAACTAAGCAGGCAAGGAGTGGGAGAGAAGGAGCCAGCACAGTTGCCCAATCTGTGCACAAATGGACAGCTGCAGCAGAGAGTTAACCTTTCTGAAATTAAATTTTAAATTAAGAAAATAAGAATCAATGTTCGTTTCTAGAACTGTTTGTATCAGATGAAACTGCCTCAGCACATCCTTGGTTTGAGCAGTCATGTATATTTTAATTTATAATTGAGGGCTGTAATTTATAGCAGAAGAGTATTCATGAGTAGTCTATGAATGAATACATCACTGGCGATCTGACCAACTTTATGCTGGGGCAGTGAACTGATAAATATATACCATTTGTTTAGATTGTGTGAGTAGAGGCAATCCTCAGTGACTTCAGCGAAGCTGACCTTGTTTACACCAGTTAAGAGCTAGGATCGTGCATATAGTTTGCGGCTGAATAAATGCAGATGTTAGCATTATACAAAGCTTACAGAGTTTCAGGTTGCTTTTGTTAAACAAGTCATCTAGCCCACAAGTTTGGATTTGGCACCATTGGACTGCACTGCTGTCTGAGAAGAGACATAGGTTTGGAAGTGAACATGGCATATTTGAGCCTTTGGAACAAAGAAATGTTCATACATCTTAACTGTACAAGAACTCTTCCGAGGTAGAGAAAATAAGGAAATGAAAAGGAGGTTATTTGAAAACCTGAAACAGTGAAATGTGACAGGATAATATGTGTACCTGACACCTTGCAACCCGCACACCTACCTTTTGTCAAAATACCTGCGTAACTGCACCAGCAATAGCCCTGGTATCTTAAGGATGCACTGGTTTACTGAAAGAAAGTTGAGCTTTCTTCAAGTTTGTGTTCAGTGTATTTATATACATCATAGAAAATATGGGCTTAGTGCAGATACTGGCATTATCTAATGACAGATGCCCATGATAAAATTCTAATTTGTGATGAGTGGCTCCAACGATCTCTCTGAAGTCAGTGGGAGGGCTCACGTAGTCTAGAACGCTGTGCAGCAAGGAAAGAGTTGTATGGACCAAACCTCTAGTTACTTAACAGCACTGGAAAGATTTTAAAGCTCATAAGGGCATACTGATTAGGCATGAGAGAAATAGTTGTGATGATATATTTGATTTAATTAAGAGAATATACAGTGTCCTAAACTTGGCTGACTTTTTCAGTAGTGTTTGCAAACAATTTTTTTGGATAAACAGCAGAAGAATTACGCTGTTGATGAAAGTCTAACCAGGCAAACATCTTTTGGTACAAACTATCACATATAAAGTTTGCTATAGCTACGTCTATACTGTAGCATCCATAAATAGTTGACTATTTCCATGCAAAGGAAAGTTGGGCACTTGGCATAAAAGGCAGACAGTGTGTGCCTAATTGTGTGCCAGCTTGAATGACTAATGCATCAGGATCCCAAGGCTCATTGTAACTTCAGGAGAAAGAATGCAAAGATGCAGCCTGTATCTTTATTATCACATATTTGCTGATCAGCACAGTATCGTTGCTTGAAGATTGTATGACTCATTCTCTGGTGTTTGCTATTTCTCATGTTTATTTATCAGGAATATCTATATATGCAATCAGTTAAATCGTAAAGCTTATAAAGAATCAAAATCCAATTTTGTTTCAATATATTCTGAGATTAAAACTTTAGTCCTGGCTTTATGAGTCTGCATACAGTTATTAAATCAAAGTCTGTTTAGAGAAATCCTAAGGCCTATATCCTGCAGAAGGTTAGTGTAGCTCGACAGGATGTCTTCTGTTATTTTCTTTCTTGGAGGCACTGATATAAAAGTTCATAGTGGAAAAAATTTCTGTAATGCAAGAAACCTTGCCACTGACATGTTAACACAACTGGAGAAAGAAAACATCTCTTAAGCAGTCAAGTAGTCAACAGATTTTTTGGGGTTTTTTTGGTTGGTTTTTTTTTTTTTTCCTGCAATATCATATTCTCTTCTTGCTTTCTCTTTCATTTTCTTTAAGGTTTGCTCAACCATTTACACAGTTGAATAAATTCACTAGTTTGGCAGGGTTCACTAATGAAGATAAAGACAACCAGATCTGCAAAACACTTTATGATTTCTCTCTCTACTTTTCTTACTAACGGTTCACTTCCAGCCTGAGTTGCAGGGTTACAGACGGATCTGATTGCCAAGCAGGGACATGTTGTATTCATTTGTGTTTTCAAATAATTGCATTGTGTCTTTGACTTTGTTGCCTTAGTCTCTAACCTCCTGTGCTGGTAGCCAGCGTACCAAGCAATTGCTGTAAGTCTCTCTCTTTGATCTTTGCTCAAACTAGACCTTATCCTGGCTTTCCGTCTAAAGCTAGCTATCCAAACTGGCATCCTTGCTCTTTCTTACAGTACTTTAAAAGCAATCACCCACAATTTAAACGCTAGCTTTAACAAGGAACATGTCAATTGCTCTTTGCAGCTATTTTATTTTTACAGTACTCCAAAACTTCCTCCTTCATCTATATTTTGCCTCTTCACATTTCATATTCTCAGGACTATATTCTTTGTCCCTGAATGAAAGACTTTACACTATGTATTATAATAGTTACACAATTACTTGTAAAAGTAGAAAGTATGTCACTGATCTCCCTTTAAGCAGTCATGTATCTGTCCTGTGTTCCTTTAAAGCCAACGGTGAATCAAGAGGTCCTAATGAGGAGTGACAATGTTCCATACACTATCCACAGGAACATGAATATCTGCTAAAAGCTCTTGTTGAGGCTTTGGAGGATGTATGTCAAGAGGAACTAAAAGCAGAGTAGTGAAATATTCAGATAGTTCAGGTTTTATCTACATTCTCTCTTATAGCAAGAGCATGCATTTACCCCTTCTCCTTAATTCTAATCCATACAGGAAAGAACACCACCAGTATGTCTGGGAAGCAGCATAAAATTATGCCTCCATTATCTAAAAAGACACTGAGCACAAAATGAGAGATACTGGCACTGTGGCTGCTGTTTGGTGCTATGTATTGTTTTATTCAGCTATTCACTGTTTCAGTGCTGGGTTAGAAAATTTCCGGAATAAGTGTATATTTTAACTAACAAAGAAACCAACACTTGCAGCATATTGGAAGCCACTGACTATCAAAGTAGTTCTGCAACATGTAGAAAATTAGTCATATCACAACATACCGTGCCTCGTGAATGTGGCAGTGTGGCTGTTTTACTAAGAAGAATCATTTTTTAGCTGGTTTTTTTTAGCAGAATCATAGGATCATAGAATGGTTTAGGTTGAAAGGGATCATAAAGATCATGTAGTTTCAGCTTCCCTGTCATGGGCAGGGACACCCTCCACTAGATCAGGTTGCTCAAAGTCCCTTCCAATCTGGCCTTGAACACTTGCAGGGATGGGGTATCCGTGACTTGCCCAGGCAACCTGTTCCAGTGTTTCACCATCGACAAAATAAAAAATTTTGTTCTAATATCTAATCTAAATCTACCCTCTTTCAGTTTAAAACTATTACCCCTTGTCCTGTCACAGTACGCCCTGATAAGAGTCCCTCTCTGTCTTTATTGTAGGTGCTGGAAGGCTGCTATAATGTCTCCCCAGACTGTTTTCTTCTCTAGGCTAAATAAGCCCAGCTCCCTCAGCCTCTCCTCATGTGGGAGGTGTTCCAACCTTCTGATCATCTTCATGGCCCTTCTCTAGACTCATTGTAACAGATCCCTGTCCATAAATGCAGGTACTTGAAACTTTTTGATTGAATTCTTATGCCTCTGTCCCATTTTTTTGACAGAGCTTTTTTTTCCAGAGTCAATGAACCTGCATGAATTTCAAAATGCTGGAAGTGCTTTTGTTTTCTTAAGATGTCTGAAGACAAAGAGGTAGAAGTTAGCTCTTGGGACTCAAATATAACTAGGGCAGCTGTAAACATGGATGCCATGTAGAAGTACATATGTGTATGTAGAAACCTACCACATTATTTATAGGGAAGTCTAATGCTGCCTTATTCTTTTCATAATACCAAACCTGAATATAGCCAGGCATGATTATTTCAGTATCAGGAGGGCTACGGATGGTGACTTCTTTGTTATCGGAAGGTTTTTCTCTCATCACTGAAACATGAAAACTAAATTCAACAGTGATAGCTCTATGACACAGTCATATAGTTATTATTGGTACTACTTAGCACATCACTACTTTGAGTTAAGTCTCATAGGTTTAAAATACACTGGAGTAGTTCTATAATTATTTTAACTTCATTGATACAATGGTTCTATGGAAACATGAGTTTAGAGTGGTGCAGCGGTCAAAAAAGGAAATAAAATGTAAGGAATTGTTAGGAAATGAATAGAAAGAGAAACAAAAAGGCATAATTAAGCTAGTGTATGATACCTTCTTTCATAACCTCTGTACTTTACTATCTCAAAAGAAAGGAACATGGGCAATAAGATTGAAGAAAGACATAAAGCAGCTTTCATGCAAGCAACAACTGAGTAGGCTAGACCTCGCCAGCTGACCAAAGAGAAAGCTTAGGAGTTTAATAAACATCTGCAAAATAACAAGTGCCGTAGAAAGGATATATAGGGATCTATTCAGGTTTGGCTCCACTACAAGATCCATCAGATGGCTCCTCTCTACTATCACCTAGTAGCAGAGAATTTCAAAACAAATAAAAAAAAAAGTGATTCTTCATGCAACAGGTTTTATGACTGTGGAGCTCTTTGCCAAAAGATGCTTTGTTTGCAAAGCATTTGTATGGGTTATCGGACAGATTGGACAAGCACTTAGATAATAAATTTGAAAGTAACTGGAGGCAAACAGAATATTATGGGTGAAATACCATACATGCCTGCTCTGATCCTCTTTTTCCTTAGATGTCCACAGGCGGACACTTCTGGAGACTTTACTGGGCTAGATGGACTCTTACAGCAGTGTGAATGGTTTAATATGTGATGAAAATTGTCACAAAAGATGTGTTTTAAAAGTACTTACCTGCAGTGATGCTGCCATCAAAGAGTGTAGGTTTCCCAGTTGTCTGGAATTAAAGGAAAAGGGGAGGTATAAATTGAAGATAATATTTTGTGTTTAAATCTATGTAACCAGAAAGTTTCCCATATAGAAAGTCTGAAGAGGGATCTCTTTCTATGTATTTCATTTTTTTTGTTTAAGAAGAACAATTTAATCCAGAAGTCTAGCATAATATGCCTGGGGATATTGACTCATAAAACAGGCAGACATATAGGAGCTCTGAAAATGAGGAATAATAAGTAAGTCTTATTCAAACTGTGTAATTAAATTGTTCTTACTCTCCTCTGGTAGATTGATGATGATCCATAAAGCTGGATGAGACATACAGCTGATAATTTGCCATTGTTAAGTACCTTATAATTTATTTAAGATCTGATCTTGAGAAGTAAAAACACTCCTGAAGCATCTGAAGACTTGCAAAATTGCTGGGCTTAGCACTTATCCAAATTGGTGATTAGCAAGAATAGAGATCTTAGCCTTCTGGTCCTTGGCAAAATCCAACTAAGTGAAAGTACTATTTGTAGTGGTGCCTACATTTTCCCTCAGGTTTTATATGGATACAATATTTTTCAGGTCTCCTCCTAGAGAAGTAAGGCACTAAGTTAGGATGATTAATGTTTCATACCTTATACGTGGATGCATTCCAATAAAACAGAAATCCTGAGAATGACCGAACAAAAGTACGGAAGAACTGAGCTCTACTAGGTAACTGTTAAATGTAATGTACTGGCTTTGTATAAGGGATTCAAACATAAAGCAATTCTTTGTCATGTACCTAGTATATAAACAGATAAATGGACTCCACTGAATGGCTTAACATCATGGCCTGTGTCAATAGATATTTTGTATTTTGAGTATAGAAAAATAAGAACCACCTTTTCTTATATAGCTCATAAAAATGCTTCATGAGATTCTGGTGAAGGAATGTAAGATGAACAGCACTTATGAAGGAGGAGGAATCCTTGCAGCATAATAAAAATCACTTATTGAACTCTCCTATAATTTAAGGAGAATTTTTTTCCCCTTTCTTTCTATACAGATTCTTTCTATACACTTATAAAAAGATGTATATAATTTGCAGATGATGCAATGTTTCTCCTGTATTGGCAGCACTGAGCACCTCAATTGTAAACTGTGCAGTCAGCACATTCAATAGGATGATGTCCATTTCCTCTTGAACAAGTCTGGGTATGATTTTTGAAGCCTTCATGATCTGTCTGGACCATAGACACAGACATGTATTTCATGACATCTGAATAACTTAAAAAGCTTTNTTATAATTTATTTAAGATCTGATCTTGAGAAGTAAAAACACTCCTGAAGCATCTGAAGACTTGCAAAATTGCTGGGCTTAGCACTTATCCAAATTGGTGATTAGCAAGAATAGAGATCTTAGCCTTCTGGTCCTTGGCAAAATCCAACTAAGTGAAAGTACTATTTGTAGTGGTGCCTACATTTTCCCTCAGGTTTTATATGGATACAATATTTTTCAGGTCTCCTCCTAGAGAAGTAAGGCACTAAGTTAGGATGATTAATGTTTCATACCTTATACGTGGATGCATTCCAATAAAACAGAAATCCTGAGAATGACCGAACAAAAGTACGGAAGAACTGAGCTCTACTAGGTAACTGTTAAATGTAATGTACTGGCTTTGTATAAGGGATTCAAACATAAAGCAATTCTTTGTCATGTACCTAGTATATAAACAGATAAATGGACTCCACTGAATGGCTTAACATCATGGCCTGTGTCAATAGATATTTTGTATTTTGAGTATAGAAAAATAAGAACCACCTTTTCTTATATAGCTCATAAAAATGCTTCATGAGATTCTGGTGAAGGAATGTAAGATGAACAGCACTTATGAAGGAGGAGGAATCCTTGCAGCATAATAAAAATCACTTATTGAACTCTCCTATAATTTAAGGAGAATTTTTTTCCCCTTTCTTTCTATACAGATTCTTTCTATACACTTATAAAAAGATGTATATAATTTGCAGATGATGCAATGTTTCTCCTGTATTGGCAGCACTGAGCACCTCAATTGTAAACTGTGCAGTCAGCACATTCAATAGGATGATGTCCATTTCCTCTTGAACAAGTCTGGGTATGATTTTTGAAGCCTTCATGATCTGTCTGGACCATAGACACAGACATGTATTTCATGACATCTGAATAACTTAAAAAGCTTTGCTGGAAGAAACACTGCTGTGATACAGTAAAGTCTTTGAGGCCAAAATCTCTCAGCAAGCCCATATACCAGCCTAATCTGCATTAAAGACAGAGGAATGAATATGGATTTCTGCTGGTGCAAGAGAAGAGAGCTTGTCCATGTGAGCTGGAGAGCAGCCCAGCAGCTTTCCCCTGTCTGCCTCAGCACATGTTTCCATGGCAGGCTGGGCTCCAGCATAGGGAATGCTAGGGGGGGTGGGGGGAGGGGAGTTGCACAGGGACAAAAAGGAGCAGTTTTACATTGCCCCCTCACTCCACTGCTGTGACTAACTCTTACATTCCTCACTTCTCTGTGTTGGCGGAAGTATTGATATAAATTCAAACTTTCAAGCTTGAGTTGTTTTATTAACAGCACGTTCTTTGTACCAGGCAGCTCCTGGGGGTGGGTGGGACAAGTTATAATTCTGCATAGTCAGTTCTCACCTGTCTGGCAGAGAGGCAAAAGATTTCAAGATATTTTTTCATATGTTGCAGGTTTGACAGTGTAAATTCTCCAAAATGTTTGGCAGCAAGCTATGGATTTCCCGAGCCCTGCTTCTGCTTGGTGATTATGTGTGGTTCACCTTGGCAAATCACAATATCTTGAAGCATAAACGCTGCTGATAGTTCCTGTGTTTTGCTTTGCTGAGGATTTAATTCTCACTTAGCCCTTTTCTATTTCAGAAATTGATTAGTTACTTTGGCAAAGCCCCACATAGGTAATGTGCTTATCATTGATTAATAGAGAACAAAAGTTTATCTCTTCGTACTACACTTCTGGAGCACTTTATGATTGTTAGGCACAGTTTGATTGCATTTTGTTGATATAAATAACCTATGTAATAATTGTCATTCCTTTGTTGGCATTAGATATTTATATTCTTATGTCTTTGAGATGGCAATTTCAGTGTTGGTGAAGGAGAGTGACATACATTTCTGCTTTTTCATAAATAAAATGGGTTTCTTATAACAGTTAGCATAGCAGAGCATGACCATTATTTTCAGTTAACATTGCACAGCTGTACCTGAGGATGTACTATGAAGACAACGGGGTGTATAGGTTTTAGGAAAGGAAAAATGTAAGTGTAGTAGAGGAAGAGAAATGTGGCTATAGAATAAATAAATACTGATAATGCACCTATGATGAAGAGCACAGACTTAATATGTAGGGCCTTAACTGAATCTGGGGGTAAGAGAAGAAGAAATAGCTGGCAGTTCAATTTGGCAACAATGAAGAACACAAGTTAAAAAGATTTGTATTTTAAAGTAAAAATAGTAGTTAAAAATCAAATTGAATATCTGAAGCACTGGTATCTGCTCAAAATTGATTATTATATCTGCAGTGCATTCTGAATTGTTTGCTCCCTGTGCTTTTGACAGCATATTTACATGTAATCAGAAATACAGTTTCTAACATAATGGAGCAAGATTTTTGAACCCTCTTAGCTAGCTGATCCATTATTTGTATAAAGGTTGCTGGAGTTGATTCCTCTCTTTTTCCTAGTACAATAATTGCATTTGTTTAAAAGCAACATAGAACTTCAAAAATTCATATGCCAAACAAACTGTAAATGGTTCCATGACCCTGTTTAAAATGACGTCTGTTATTAGCCATTTAGTTATTCTCAAGTTTTTACAACTCTGCTTATGCTTAAGGGAAATTGCTGCTTTTTTTTGCTTTTGCAAACAGTTGTTGCATCTTGGGTCAAGCCAGTTGTACAAGCTCCAAATAAAGAGGAAGCCTGATTTTATGGTATGAGTCACTGAGCTTATGATGCAAGTGGTGCTGGGAATTTGGAAAGTTAAATGAGTGAACACAGTATCAATCTGTGTATCTAGTAAACACATGGTCATACTAGCCATGAGACACATAGGAGAGACCAATGACATTTGTGCTGAAACTTTTCACTAATAATCACAACTGAAAAACACCATGCTATTTTTTCTAATAGTATGTAGGATCATGATAGGTTTCTGTTACTGTGTTGGACTTAGTAATGTCAGCTAAGTTTAATGAATAATAATCTGACTAGTAAAAAAATGATGATTTGGAACTCCCATTTTAGATTTGATCTGCTTTTTGGCTTATAGCGTATCATTTTTTATCCAAAACACATATGTGAAATTCTTAGTGTCATTACGAACTCTTAAAATGGTAATGTTTTATTTTTCACATTTCTGTTTTCTCCATTTTCCTATATGAGATGGAAACTGTGATGAGAATTGTGATCTTTTCTTGCCTGCTATCTTTAGCTGGAAGTTAGATTTTTCAAAAGGTATGTAGACACGCAGAGCTGCCTGTAAGACACTTAATGGAATTTTCAGAAGTGTCTGACCTCCACTGATTTCACTGGGAGATAGAACTGTCCTACTAGGCATCTGTCAGCCACCAGCTATTCAATTGTTTCTGTGTAACCCTGCCAAAAAAGTATTATAAGCCTGGCCTTTGATCTCTATTACTTTAAGTATTTAATCTCATTATATTTATACACTATCACACATGGAATCTGCATCAAATCTCTCTTGGGAGCCTGTTATTTAATTTATTCTTCATATTTCTGAATTTTTCCTCCATGTGTTTTTTCTTGGGTCATTAGTGACTCGCATAGAAGTATCTTTTTTTTTCTCTCTCTCTTATTCCAATTGCCCTTTCGCTTTCCAGGTAAGTGATAAGTGAAGGTGATAAGAGTGATCACTTGGACACTTCAGCAGAAGAAGGCCAAAAGCTAACATGTTAGGTTGCCTTATCCTCATCAAGGAATAGATAAAATTGCTCATCTGGGCACTTTTTAGAGGATGGAGTCATTAAATGATCTGGCATCTGAGGAATTACACCTACACCTGGTGATCACATACTGTGAAGGTGACAAAGATCGGGTCTTCCACCTCTTCTTTTAAAGAGAGGCATGGAATTTTACCTCCTCCTCTCTCTCAGTTCTGCTAGTCAGGAATATGCTCAGAAACTGTTTGAATACCTCTGCCCTCTCAAAGCCCGCCCAACGGCTTCTTCTCCCATGGAGGTATGTTGTGTTTCCCTGTATCTGCAGCTTTACAAGGGAAGTGCTACTGTAGGTGTGTAATACCATTCTTGTGGTAGACGAGTTTTCTTTTATTTGTCCTTGGAGTTGTGGTTCTGCAGCTATACCAATTGTTCCAATAAAAGCCAACCCTTAGACTTCACAGTTTCTATTTCATCATATGTAAATATATGCTAAAGTCTAAAAAGTTTGCTTGAATTATTTTTCTGTCTCCTTAATAGAAAATGATAGTAGTGTAATTATGGGTGAGGAAGGGTATAGATATGATTTTTTTTCTTTTGTTGTAAAGCAACTGACAGGGCAGCACAGGATCTTCTGGCTCTTTTGAAATACCCAGCTGTGACCAGCCAGTTAAGATTTACTCAGCAGTGATCTGGGCATATTTCCTCTCTCATGGCCATATCCAAGAAGTCGTAAGAACAGTAATGTGGTATTTCTGTCAATCAATGTGATTTGTCAATGATACACTAATTTTCTTTGGCATTAAGACGACGTATAAGTTGATCTAATTTCCAAGAAAAGCAGTAATCAACACCTCTGAACATTAACATACAGAATTATTAGAATCTACTACAGAGCACAGGTAGTATAAAAGTCCAGAGGTGTCCAAGTAAGATACCTGATTATGAAGAATTCATGGTGGAAAATAAATAATATTCTCCAGATAGGTTATAAAGACAACCTATAGTAGCTCAGCAGAGTAGCTGGATCTAAATTATTCCAGACTTAGTAAGAGTCTTTCAACAGTGTCATCTTCTGTTTATGTTGTTTAGAAAACTATTGCCAACTCAGAAGTCTGGAGCTTATTATAGTTGTATGATATATATATAATAAAAAATAGCTGATTGAAATCTTAACCAAAACCAAGAAGTGAAAACTGCCTTGATGATCACAGAAATAAAAGGCAAGTCATTTTGCAACCACTGTCTTTGAAAAAGACTTTTTAGATCAGTCATTACCTTTTTATAGAAGATTGTGATTCATTAATTTTTATTTTCTTAAGAAACTGCCTTTAGAAATGGTCACTGTTCTAACAAAGAAGTCTTTCAGACATGCTCTGTGCTTTTGATGAATGCTTTTAAAGATTTTTTTTCTCAGTACTTGCAGATCTCTTTGGATAATAAGTTATGCCTAGCAGTGGATGGAATTCCATTTTACTTGGAACTATTATTGACAAACTTCTATATAATTTCTAGAAAACTTAGGTTATTCTCAAGTTTTTACAATTTTAGTCCCCTTAAACTTGATGAGAAAATAAAGCCCTTATTGTTTGACATCAAATGTCACTATATCAAAAAAATGTATCATCCTATGAACTAATCAAATTACTAACTCTTGAACCCAAAATAATCTTTTTAATTGATGCAAGGACATAGAGAATATAATGACCAGTTCTTGCAGTAAATCCTTTGTACTCAGCTATAACACTGATTTTAATTGTCTCTTCCTGGTGAGCTATAGCTGCCTTATTGAGTTAGGACCCAATGAACTACATTTACCTTAGATCCATAGAATGGTTTAGGTTGGAAGGGGCCTTTAAATGTCATCTAGTCCAACACCCCTGACATGGCCAGGGGCATCTTTCACTACATAAGGCTACTCAAAGTCACATCCACCCTTAGCTTGAACACTTCCCAGCATGGGACATCCACAACCTCCCTGGACATGATGCTCCACTGTCTCACCTCCTACACTGTAAAAAAATTCTTCCTTGTTTCCAGCCCAAACCTACCCACCTTTAGTTTAAAACCCTTTTACCTCATCCTGCCACTACAGTCCCTGGTAAAAAGAATTTCTCATTCTTTTTTAGTAAGACCCCTTTATTAAAGGCTCAGATAAGGTCTCCTCAGAGTCTTCACTTCTCCAGTCTGAACTACCCAGTTCTCTCAGCCTTTCTTCACAGTAGGGGTCTTCCAGACCTCTGATCATGTCTGAGGCCCCTACGTGGACCTACGTTAACAGGTCCATATCTTTCTCCTACTGGGGATGCCAGAACTGGACACTGTGTGCCAGGTGAGGTCTCATGAGAACAGACTACAGGAGCAGAACCGACTCCTTTGACCTGCTCGCCATGTTTTGGTTTGTTATTTTTTTTTTATGCAGCCAAGTATATGGTTGGCCTTCTGGGCTGTGAGTGCACATTACTGGCTCTTGTCCAGCTTTTCATATACCAGTACCCCTAAGTCCTTTTCTATAGGGCTGCACTCATCCCCCAGCCAGTATTGATACAGGATGTTGCTCCAATCCACGTAAAGAACTTCCCAATTGGCCTTGTTTAACCTCATGAGATCCACATGGGCCCACCTCTCAAGTTTGCCCAGGTGCCCGTGAATGGCATCCAATCTCTCAAGTGTGTCAACCTCACCACTAAGCTTAGTGCCATTTGCAACCTTTCTGAGGGTGCACTCAATCCCACTGTCCATGCCATTGCTGAAGATATTAAACAGTACTGGTCCCAATATGGGCTCCTGAGGGACACCATTTGTTGTTGATCTCCATCAGGACATTGAGTCATTGACCATTACCCTCTGGATGTTACCATCAAACAGGTTCCTCATCCACTGAACA
>WAAB01025880.1:9279-69844 GCA_013389865.1 Piaya cayana
CTGTTTCACATTCTTTGGAGGTGTCTTAAGTGAAAGGAGCATTGATTTTATGTGATTTTTTTTTGTTTTCATAGGGTTTTCACAGAACAGAGCTTTCACAAAAAAAACCCCAAACAACCACAACCCAGAAAAAACCCCTACACTTTCCTGTTTCAAGCTTATTAATATTTTTTCCTTTAATATCTCAGTATCTTTTTTATTTCTGAAGTTTTATGCAGAATCATGGCTGTAAGCTCACATATACAGGAGACAGACATCACAGAGATTCTTGAGTTTGATCAGCAGCAGCATAAGGGAGAGTGTGTTATCTGTTTCTCTTAACTTGGCTTGATCCTGATGCAACATAGGGCAGCCAGGCAGTATGTGCTTAACAGAAGGCATCTGGGCAAACATCTCTTTTGCAAAGCAAACACTGCTAGAACTTTACAAAGTTTAATTAAAAATGCAGTTCTATGCTAGCAGTGGGGGACAAATAAGTATGCCCCAGGCTTTAGTATCCTGAGTTACCAAATAATACTCATGGATGAAGTGCAACACCTCCAAACACTTGGTCAATTACCTTTCCTTGGGTATATTTTCTCCTCCCCTCTTTTAAATACAATAAAGACATTTATTTGATGGCATTTGTGGGGACTTTAACATTCAACACCTAATTGCCCACAATACATTATCTTCCTCCGTGGTAACTGAGGATTATGCATGTTCATGAACGTGCAACAGACGTCATTAATTTCACCAAAAATAACTACTAACTGGCAGAAAATATTTTCTATGCTCTGTTTTGCTGTTATATGCACAACATGACATAAAATGTCTCCCCACCAATGACTTAAATCTCATGGAATGGTTTTAGACTGCTCCTTGGAGCAATCTTGTGCAAGTAAGTGTGCAGAAAATAATTATCTTTCACACACAGAATCACAGAATCANTTATGCATGTTCATGAATGTGCAACAGACGTCATTAATTTCACCAAAAATAACTACTAATTGGCAGAAAATATTTTCTATGCTCTGCTTTGCTGTTATATGCACAGCATGACATAAAACGTCTCCCCACCAATGACTTAAATCTCATGGAATGGTTTTAGATTGCTCCTTGAAGCAATCTTGTGCAAGTAAGTGTGCAGAAAATAATTCTCTTTCAGTACATTAACCTTAAGATTTTGTTTTTCCTTCACAGAAACCTAAGCAAAACACGTCTGTTCAAGGTGTCAGTCCACTTGCTGCAAATACGAGCTGCCAGTACATTTATAACACTGGTGCAGAAGTACCTCGGTAATAACAATAATTTTGTAGAGCCATCTTTAAAATACAAACCTCAGCAGAATCATGCTGTGCAGCTGGTTTTGTCCTTATGCTGAAATGTTTCCATATGGAACAAAACATGAAAAAAAAGACTTCTTTCACCTTTCACATGCAATTCAGAAGGTTTTATATAAACACATAAAAGCATTAGGCTTTGAGTCTTTATTTGGCTTCTCAGAATAAGACCTTACTGCCACTAAATTCAGTGGTTTGCTGACAGATTCTACAATAGGCTGGATAGCCAAACTAGATAATTTTGCAAAAAGTCCAGTGATTATTTATAACCTTGCACTGAAGCCCCCAAAAGATTTTCTTCTTTAAAAGGAGTCTTTGATTCAGAGACTGGGTTTTTTATTTAAAATATATGCAGCACCATGAAGTGACTGTAAAAACCTAAGTTCCCAACAGAAATTCATGTATTTCCATGAGGAACTTTACTTCCATGACCTGAAGAATCCTTACCACAAAAGAAAGTTGAACTCTGTTTTCCAACTTACAGCTGTATTGTGCAAATACAGCATTTTCACTGTTCATGTGGAAGCAGCTAGACAAAAAAAATCTATTGCCTCCAGCTTATTTCCTCAGCAAATCGCTTTCTCCCCAACCTTGAAGATTATTGTAGGATATCTTCTCTATGCCAAATTCTCAATAAAACACTAATTTGGTCTTCCAGATACACTTCAAAGGTATGTCAACATTTCGTATACAAGTTCACACTGAAAATCTCACAAAGTCAGGTTAACTAACCTCTAGAACCCCTGCGACTTCCATCAGAGGGATGAGTTCTGTCTTAACACAATATGTCAACTGCTTGGTAAGTTCTGTCAGCAAAGCTTTATAAACCCAGAATTCTTCCAATTCCTGCAGAGACAAAGATAATTAAAATCAGATCAATTTCTGTATTCAGGAGTTGAAATTGAGAGATTTGCTACAGCAGCAGGTATATATTCAGCTTTTAGACAGGGGAAGCACTGTTACTTCCACTTATCCTTTCAGCTAGTTGCAGAGCTACATTCAGAACTCTTCAGCTGAATATCCCAAAACTGGGGAATTTCTGAAGGATAAGCAATGCATTATTTCAATATGAGAAAAAAAAAAAAGATAAGAAGCATTTCCAGAGATGACATTCCACAAGCACATAGACTTATTTCCAAGAGAATGGTAAAAATGTATATTACTTCACCAACAGTTCTGACACTGATCAACACCCTGCAAATTTCCTATATTTTCACATGCTCAGTGTGTATAGCTTACTTTCAATATAAGAAATACACATCAGTGCACAAGCCTGCTTTTCTGAACAGGAAAAATAATTTTATAGAGGAAAGGTGAAAAATACAGTTTTGCCCAGGAAAGGTGAAATACAACACCTACATTCAGTTCTAACTTAAGAGAACAAGACTCCAGATTTTGCAAAACCAATCCCAAAGAATTAATTGGAATATATTTAACACACTACCTCACAGAAATGTAGAACACAGGAGGCGAATGATGCAGCAGAACTAAGGAGATTTTGCACATATCCTCGGGACATATTAAATTTCTCTGAAACACTCCATACATTTGTCTCTTTCAGGAGGGTATAAAGGACAAGTGACAAGTAGAATCTGTTTACCACAGCACTGTCCACTTTCTGGAAATACAGCAAGTTAAAATTCAGAGTCAACATCATATTAAAGATATTCTGTTAGTGCTACAAAGAGATTCTTTTCATCTTTACTCCTTCACATCTCTAAAACATGTCTATGATACCCCAAACCATTAAACAACGTTAAGAAAACCAGCCAAGGAGGTTAAAAGAACGTTAATGAGTGGAAGAGTGATGAACACTACCAGAAACATAATCTAGCATTTGTATATAATCAAATGTAATGACTAAACTGCCATCTTAGGAATGAGAAAACTCAAGCCTACCTTTCTGATGGCTTGTCCAGAAGCCTTTCTTATAATAAAGCTTTCAGGTACTCCCACAATGTCTGCTACTTTTTGCTCTGCTGCACTTAGCTGACTGAACTGAAATAAGATTGATTACAGTCAAGATTAATTTATTAACAACTAATTAAAAGTTGCATGTTACAAACCAAAAGAGTTGCGATAATATGAATATACTCTGTTTAGCTATAAAAAACAATCCACATCAAATTTGTATAATACTGATAGCACATGGAGACAGACAATTTGCTTTTCCTTTTCCTCCATGAATCAAGCTTTCATTTGTTTTCATCTCAAACTCCAGTGGTCTGGAAATACTCTCACATATGTTCTGCTGATAAACTTCTGGTATGCAAACATATGAGTTTTTTGTTTTTATAAATGTGTTGCCTGCTCTAGCACTAACACACACACACCCCCCGGTACTTCTATTATGTCTCTCGGTAAAAATGTCTACTTGCACGTTTAAGATAAACAGGTTAAAAACCCTGAAGAACTAAGCCAAATTTAAGTGCTCAAATAGTTTTTCCAAGAAATGTCATCAACATTCAAATATCTCCTGGATTTGATGCCTTCCCAAATGGTGATCAAAGGCTCTTCTCCAAGTGTACCAAATGCTCTACAGACTCCAAGACAGTTTTGTGAAGAATTTTCAGATATTTAGTTCTCTCAAAATTAGAGAAAACACCAGTGCAGCAGCGTTTTTCGCTGTCTCTATGTAGTAATTAGTCACTAGACTTGTTCACCATCAGAACTGCAGCTTCTTCACCTACTTTGAACTATTTGCATTTACCTATCTCTGAATGCCACACTTTAACAAAAAATAGTGATTTTAGTGCGACCCTTAGTATACAACATTCTGCAGGAAAGGAAGTAGTTGAACTATGAGTGGATCTCAAAGTGTGCAAGACTGAGCTAACAGCTGTGCTTTTCAGGCCAGTGTAAGCCTAATAATCTGTAGGAAGGTATTAGGCACAGTGTAATAGTTGCAGTTACAACTTAAGCATCAGTTTCAGATATGAAACAACGAGGATTAAGATTTAGTATTTTCTAGTGGATTTTGTTTTAAAAACTGCAGATGGAATGAGTGAACACCAGAAGGCAAATACAGCTTTTGATTAACTTAATAGCAGTTTTCTTGTAAAACTATGATGATGTGGTTAAATTTTATAGTGAATTTTTTTCAAAATTAACCACAACTGCATGGTGGCAAGGCTAACACAACGGATTTGGAGCAGTGGCAACTGAAAGGATGTGTTTCATGCCACTATTTCCTCCAAACAGAGCCAAACATTATAAATAAAACAACTTAGTTTTTTAATGCTGTATCGGAAAGCACTCAACCCTAGCATACTTTATTTTTTCATCTAATCGTTATCCCACTATCTACTTTTCCTATGTGTAAAGCATTTTACTTAGAATTTAAGCAAGATTACTTGGTTACTCTATGCCTCAATATAAATTAGTAAATTCTCACCTGTCTCAAGTATATTATCCAATCTGGGCTACAGTTAGAAGTCATATCATATGGAGTTGCTAGATAAAGAAGATGAAGATTGCTCTCAAGAACCAGCCCTTCCAAACCTTTCTTCAATTCTCTGTAAAGAAGATTGCAGTATGCCAAGTCTATAGACCCTATAATAAGCACACAATGTAATGCAATTTTAAACAGGCATACAAAGTTAAGTGTATTAGATTTTAATACAGTCAACATTTTCTTTATTTTCCACAAACTCTTGTTATGCCATCTGATTTTAGAGAAATAGCTGTAACCTGAACAACTGCTCTAACCTCAGCAGTGAAATGGAACTGAGGAATGGCAGTCACTCATTTCCACTTATGTCCATCCCATGTGTGTTTCTGGAGTACTCGCAAATTGTCTTGGCTTTAATAAAGTCCTGGAACAATCTTGTAGATTAAAAGAATCTTTCAGATATTCATCCTAGCTCAACTATGTTCCATACCCTATATCTTTCTGTTATGACAGGAAAACAGAACTTCCTGATATGCTCTTTCTTCTTTATTATGATTGGTCTACCTCTTATATGCTTCCTTTCCCTCTTATTGCTTCCCTCCTGGTTAAGAAATCCCCTGTTCACAATACCTATACATAACAATAAATTATAAAGTGAGGTCATGAGCCATTTTGATTACAATCACTAAATAAAATTTTTAGATATTTTTGGGGGCGTACAGTTCTGGTTTTACTCCCATTGTGACAAATGTTATTATGCTTTATTCCCATCATGTTCAGTTAGCCACTTCTCGTTCATTCTCATTTTCGGTTCAGCACCATTTAGTAATCTAAACTGTCTCTCTACAACTTATTTTTCAATGCAGTGTCAGACTGAAGATAGGAAAAACATATTGAATTAAAATAAGGCTGAGGTGAAAGGGTTTGTTGAAGTAAAGGTTATAGAAAGAATAAAAGTCTTACCTTTATATGTAGCTTTACCCAACAGTGTAACTGTTAGCGTGCACTTGGAACTGTCATCCTTCTCAGACATTCTTCCTTTTAGGAGTCCTTTTTCTATTAGATGTTCTAGCCCATCTTTAATTACCTCCGAAAGGCTCTTCTCTTTAGACAGCAGCTGCTGCTGAACACCCAGCAATGTATTGTGCATAAAATTGTTGACTTCCTCATAGGTAACTGCAATCTGCATCAGTTTTGCAAGTGATTAGCATGTTTAGAGGTGTCATTTCACATAAGGAAACATAAGCTATACGAAATATTTTACTGAATTGAAAAGCAGTTTGATAGACTTTGTGTTTCTACAGAAATACATGACATCACAATGACAGACAGCTTATGATGGATCTGATGGGATTGCTCTCCATCCGTTCTATTATTCTAGTTACCGCATGATATCAATTTATTTTTACTGTTTCTACCTGTATTCTTTGAATCAAGCATTAGGAATGGGAATTGTATCATAAGGCAGATATAATTTTGACTTTTATATACTAGAAAATTGTCACAGTACATGATTACCTGCAGCTACAGAATAAGTTTGATTAACTATATTCTCCCTGAACAGTCTCGTTTAGTGTTAGTAGCTTAGCACCAGTAGCTAAAGTGGTTGAAGCCTTAGGCTGCAACAGCTGACCAAGAGTAAACTTTTTGATTAAACTGACGCTGCTAACACAGACTAGCTGAATGTACATGAATGAAGTGAAGAAGATAAGGACCAAGGAGACATTTCTAGCAGAATGAGGTAACTTCAGAAAGTGGCCAGCCCAGCAACAAAGACAACCAGTAAGAAATCCAGAGACCACTGACTAGAACTAAGTGACTGGTCTTGGGGATTGAGTGCTGGGTGGTGCAGCTAAAACTGGAGGGCATGATCTAGGGTATGGACCCCTCTCTGGAGCACCTGGCTCAAGCTGTAACCAGCAAACCAAATAAAAAGGAATTGGAAACCTTCACTTGGACCTTGCATTAAACAGCAAAATCCTAGGGTTGCACCCAGTTACTGTGACCAGTGCATGTAAATCCGTAACAGTTACTGAGTTAAATAAAATCACCAATCAAATCTTTGTCCTCCTCATCTGATTAGAAGCCATGCTGAGAAGAGTTAACTGATACCTTCAGTCCAACCAAAGATAATAGCAGGCTCTGCATTCCCTTGGTCAGCTCCAGCAAAAGATTGCTGTAACAGTTCTCCAAAGGACTGTGAACTAGATCCTGAACCTAAAGAGAGCAAGAAATACATTAGTTCAGTGAAAATACTTATGCAATAGTTTTGCACTTTTAAAAATACTGATATACATGGTTCAGCTTACAAAGAAAACTACATCTAGAGTTTGCAACTCTTGTCTGAAAACTACATGAAGGTAATTATATTTACATAGGTCAAAAACTAAGCTAGGTAGCTCAGCTCCTCACGTTTATCCCACTAGCTTTATCCAACAATGAAAATCACCAACAGCTTTGCTAATTACCAGGTGCTTGTCTTTTTCTTGCACTATGAGAATACTTTCTCCAGCACTGTCAATACCAGCTCGACCAGCTCTGCCAACCATTTGCTTATACTGGTTCTTCTTCAGGAAATCACTAGCAACATAAGGAGCTCTTAGAATCACCCTGGAAAGAAGTCTTTAGTGAGTTACACTTTATATTAAAATTACTAAAGCAGCAATAATATTTTACAAATGTGTCCTTTAGATGTGCCTCTTGCTTAGCAAAGAAGATAAAAACCAAACACACCTCTTTGAAAACATGTAAATCAACAGAAAAACATTTAAGTTTACTGAGATATAAATAATAAATAAATCCTACTAAAACACATAAGCAACACTGATATCTTTCCAGCAGCACTATGAAATGAGGTTTTTTCTCCTGTCAGATGCATTACTCAAACATACATGCACAAAAACCTGGATTCTTAGCAAACAGCCTTTGGTCATGCAGAGTATGGCAGCCATACCATCAGCATTTGTGTAAGAAAAGCAAAAATATTTTTGTGTTAAAAGGTATTCAAACAATTCCCTAGAAATTCCCTAGAAATTATGTGTTTTACTATTTAAACACTGTTCTTAGGACAACACTTAAAGAAACCACCATTGATTCCTTATGCATAATTCCTTACATATGGATAAAGTTTCTAAAATATTGAAGCATTTCCTCAGTTTATTAACATTTTCTTAATCCATTCAGATAAGTGTTCCTCTACTCTGCCTTCTGAGGGAGTTGGTACTGATTCACATTTTCTACACAAAACCTCTGCCATCTTACCTGTATCCCAAGTTGAACGCAAAATCGCTTACACTTCCAATCTGGTAGTAAAAGCAGAAACCAGCTGTAAACAGTATTGATGCTTCCACCTTGAATTATAATACTTTTTTACAAAGCAGAAATTAACAGAACAGTGAAACACATTTCAGTTACTAACCTCCTAGCTGGCAGGTTCACTCCAGCAGCTAAAGTAGCTGTGCAAGCAATTAGACACAGGACACCTGCAGAATAGGCTTCCTCTATGCTTTTTCTTTCATCATTTGTAAGGCCACTATGGTGATAGACAACACCAAAAGGGATCGTTTGCTTCAGAATAGGACAGATACTTCCATTTCCAATACTCTTTAGGTTCTTGATGAGACCTTGTTTCTCTTTCTCCTTGTGAACTCTAAACTCTCTTGGAGGAATAAAAGTATTACTTCATACTTCGAATAACCATTATCTACTTTGAAAAAAATCAAGACAGACAGGATTTTTTTATATTTCTTAAAATAATTTCTTCCAATACACAATTTAACTTTTCCAGACCATTATGGTGCATCAAATCACACTTAAATCAAATGAAATCTAAGTCCTACTTTCTTTTCCTTATTAACTAGAAGTGGTTTAGAGTTCACAACTTACATTTGCAGACCAGGTATGCAACAGAGATACTCAGTCAAGCAGTAACATACATGACAAAACACCAGACTATACAGAAAATATTTGTTCACTGAGCTTGCAGAAATCAGTGCCAAAGAAGCCTTGAATAGCTTCCCATAATTTATGCATTTACTAATCCTATATAATTCCATATTCCATGTATTTACTTCGGATCAGCAGGGAAAGTCACTTACAAACTAGTGAAGATAAATCATAAGTTCTGAACAATTATTTCAGATATAGTTAAAAAAAATAAAAATCATGACAGTAACTTACTTGCTGAGATATTTGCACACCATTGAAGCCACATTTTCACAGTTCTTTTTAGTAGGACAAAAGATTAAGCAGGAATATTTAGGAATAACCTCAGTAACCAGTGCAATGATGTGGTCAGGATCTGCTTTCTCCAGATCACTGGAATACTATCATAAACACAGATTGACCAAAATTTACTTTTAAAACTTAAAGATTAAGTCTTAAACTGAGTACACATTCAATATTTGCTCTCAACCTTCACTAGAGTACTCCCATTTGATTTAACATGACATAACAGCAAGTAGTTGTAGGATAAACTTTTCTCTCAGTCCCTCATTTGCAAAAGTTTATTAACACATGTGGTTTGAACTGGGGGATACATGGATTTAAGAATAGAATGGCTTGCTTTTTCCCCCTAATACTTCAATTTCTTTTACTGAAACCACAGTGATGTCACTTGTGCAGTCTACCATAACCGGCATTTTTCTTTTTAAATGTTGAAATGAATCCCTATGAGGCATTAATAAGATGACAACAGACAAAAAGAGATGCCTTCTTTTAGTATCATCTAAGAGTGATCAAGTGCTGAGAAAATCTACTGAAAAACATAAAGCACCAGGTATCTGGAATACTCAAATCTGTCACTCTTTGCACATCAAAACACTGAAGAAACCACTACCTTAAAAGCAGTAAAAAAGTTAAAATGAAGTTATGCATTTGGTATTTTCAAGGGTTTTTTTTCCTCCTCAAAGCCTATAATTTTCTTTCTCATAGGTATTACAAATGAACTCTCATGTTTAAATAATTGCTTTGGTAAAAGTATTGTAAATAAATCAGTGTGAAATAAAATATTTCTTAAGAAACTATAAGCACTTCTGTTTTACCTTAAAATTAAGGAGACGTGAAAAAGTAAAGCCATTTTCTGTTTCGCTGTCAACTGTGTAAATGGTGTCTCGTATCTTTATGTACTCCTTTAGTTCCACCTATGGACATAGAAGCCATAAGCAAACACAACAGTTAAATTACCAATTGTACTCTGAAGATTAAGCTATTACTGATGTACAGCAAATGCTTTCTTCTAAGCATTGCATTTTCATGGAATCATAGAACAACCAGGTTGGAAGAGACCCACCGGATCATCGAGTCCAACCATTCCTATCAAACACTAAACCATGCCCCTAAGCATCTCATCCACCTGTGCCTTAAACACCTCCAGGGAAGGTGAATCAACCACCACCCTGGGCAGCCTCTACCAGTGCCCAATGACCTTTTCTGTGAAAATTTTTTTCCTAATGTCCAGCCTAAATCTCCCCTGGTGGAGCTTGAGGCCATTCCCTCTTGTCCTGTCCCCTGTCACGTGGGAGAAGAGGCCAGCACCCTCCTCTCTACAACCTTCCCTCAGGTAGTTATAGAGATCAATGAGGTCTCCTCTCAGCCTCCTCTTCTCCAGGCTAAACAACCCCAGCTCTCTCAGCCGTTCCTCATAAGGTCTATTCTCCAGCCCCTTCACCCGCTTTGTTGCTCTTCTCTGGACTCGCTCCAGAGCCTCAATATCCTTTTACATACATACTTGCTCGCACACAAGTGCACACTTCTTTCTAAGAATATCTTTAAAAAGTTAATTGTTTTTATTATCTGCATCAAGAAAATAATTCTAGTGAAGAATGTGACAAATGTTGTATCCCATAAACTACTCATAAATCATTGTCATGACAGCTTTCAAGCACCAGTGGTTTGAATCCTATGTATATCAAACAAACAGTAATAATTTATCACAGTAGCTGCAATTTAGAAACTGGTTTAGTTAAAATGACAAAAAAGGTTTAACACAATCCACAGGTACTTGGATTTGTGTGTTTACAAGTGCATAGTGCTATTTATTATAGTGGAACAACTGCACACGATTGCAGGTATTACATTACATTACACTATGAAAATGGGCACAAAAGCCTTGACAAGACCCTGAACAGATTTGCTATAATTCTGAAACCAAATATCTTTGTAATTAGTTTATGGTATCTTGTATACAGACCGGTCTAAAATTATTAGTATAGTACTCTGCTTGCAGGAACTTCTGCAGGTCTCCAACATTATTTAAAGTTGCACTCATTCCGATGATTTGCGTGTTTTCTGTAAAAGAGAAGTCAACATGAATTTACTGCCATGTTCACAATTTTGAACACTTCCTCTCAGAATTTATTTCATAAGACTGCTTCCTTACTGTTAGTCTTTTTAAATACTGAAGTGATACGTTTGAAGGGAGTACAGCTAATTACCTGAGATGTAAACATAAAAGGAATCCTTCTCTATAGAAGCATTTAATTGGAATGGCTAAGGGGGCTCCTATGAAGAAATGGATGACATTTGACAGTACTCAGGATTTCTCAGAGAAGTATCAGCAAAGCTTCAAAAACACTCAGCCCTTCACTACAGGGTAAACTGACTCTAGTACTTCAATGCACTTTTACTGCAGGGAGTCACACCATGTTTTTCAAAACTGGTCAGAATCCAGAAAAATTCAGAAAGCAGAAGTATAACCTCTCTCAAGAGAAGGTGCCATCACTATTTTAGTAACATTAACTGCAACCATGACTTACTAGTAGTGTAAAGAATTTTCGCAAGAGTAATTTCCAGCGTTGCTCCACGACTTCCCTCACCAAGCATATGCAACTGTGCATAGAAGGGAAAAAAATGTGAAAATATTAGTGAATTAAGGGTATTTCTACAACCCCCCCCATACACCTAAGCAATTATTACAGGAATGTCTTTGTTGGACTTCATCATGATAGCCCTCTGATCAATTTTGACAGCTAATCCTGCCAGAAGTATAGCCTCAATGAAACAACATTCAAGAATCAAGGAAAAAACAGAGTCAAGAGCAAATATATTTAACAAGATTTACCTTTCATGTAGGAGACCATAACTGACACAGAAACAGTTAATGCCCGACAGTAAAGTCAGTGCAGAGATCTTTGCATTCATCAGCCTAAACCAATTGTAAACAAACTATGCTTTAAGCAACACTAACAGTGGAAATTAATACAAGGAAATGTTTGGTAGCCAGCTACAACCACGAAAAGCATAAGTTAATTCTTAAGCTTTCTTCTGTTTAGACACTACCATGCTAAAGTAAGGATGGCCAGCTTAAAGCATTCTATGAAATGAACATCCCTGTTAGGTGTTACACACACTCCAGCCTCACAACTAACCCTTAGCAGCACAACTCAGCCATCCTACTAAAAAGGAGGATGAGGGGCCATTCTCACAGTCAAATGTTACTTACTATTTTTCTTTTTTAATGTTTCATTTAGCCATTACTAATACCAGACACAAAGTCTCACCGTTCCAAAATCAGGACTTGAATTTTGGGATTCATAAAATACAATCAATATGATTAAAATTCTTTTTTTTTTCTTACCCATTAGACATGTCTAACTGACAAGTAGTTACTAAGTGACTCGCTATCAACCACTAATACAGTAGCTCTCTTATTACAGAATCTATAGTCCCAATATAGCAATCAATACTTCAGTTAAAGAAAACTAATAATCAATATTACAAAATTAAGTACTAATACAGTAACTAAGTAGTAATAATTTAATGATGCACACTTAAAGCAAAAACAATAAAAACCTGCTTTTTGCTAAAATATTGCATATATGGATATAAAAAGTTGTGTATTATAAATTCAATCAAATCTTGCAGCATACCTCATCTACTACAACCAGACCAAGGTCATCAATTCTTTTTGTTTCAATCAAGGAATTCACAAGAGCATGTCCTTTTTCTATAGTGGCAATATAAAGAGACTTTTTAATCCTCCTCTTGATTGGTGGAAATCTCCCTTTACTTCCTGCATATTCTTCAACCAGGAAACCCAATTCTATCCCAAAACTTGATAAAGCCCTAATCTGTAAAAAAAAAAAAAACAAAAAACCAAAGATCAAATAGAGAACAAATTCACACTCATTTTGGATTTCAGAGCTGCCTCAAGAACTCAACATACATACAAATGACCCACACCACAAACTGTTTGAACTAGTGGAAACACTATGACTGTTTTCCAACTGCAAAGCTAAAAAGTGTAGAAATACTGTCTAGCTTAGCTTACATCTGTCCTCTAAAATTCACCTTTTGTCTATATTAAAAAAATCAGGTTTATTTCAAGACAATTTCTTTAGCAAGACTGGCAGTATAGATATATGCATTAACTACTACAGAACTATACACAATACTGCAAAAAAGCTACCATTTCACAATTTGGCATGTTTTGCTTTATAACTCAGGCCTGTCTGACCTCAGTGCTGGGGAGAAGTCATGGAACAAGTGATTTTAAGTGTTATCATACTGCACATGCAAGAGAACGGGGTGATCAGGCCCAGTCAACAAGAGTGCACGAAAGGCAGGTCTTGACAAACCAACCTGATTGTCTTCTACGACTAAGTGACCCGCCTACTGGACGAGAGAAAGGTTGTGGATGTGGTCTTCCTGGACTTCAGTAAAGTCTTTGACACAGTTTCTCACAGCATTCTGCTATGGAAACTGTCAGCCTCTGGCCTGGACAGGCGCACACTCTCCTGGGTGGAAAACTTGGTTGGATGGCAGGGCCCAGAGAGTGGTGGGAAATGGAGTTAACTCCTTCTGGAGGCCAATTACAAGTAGTGCTCCCCAGGGCTCAGTGCTGGGTCCAGCCCTGTCCAATGTCTTCATCAATGACCTGGATGAAGGCATGGAGTGCACCCTTAGCAAGTTTGCAGATGACACTAAGCTGGGTGGAAGCGTGGATCTGCTGGAGGGTAGGGAGGCTCTACAAAGGGATCTGAACAGGCTGGACCACTGGGCAGAGTCCAATGGCATGACGTTCAACAAGGCCAGATACTGGGTCCTGCACTTGGGGCACAACAACCCTATGCAGAGCTACAGACGAGGAGAGGTCTGTCTAGAAAGCCGCCAGGAGGAGGACCTGGGAGTGTTGGTCGACAGCCGACTGAACACAAGCCAGCAGCGTGCCCAGGTGGCCAAGGAGGCCAATGGCATCTTGGTTTGCAACATAAACAATGTGGCCAGCAGCTCCAGGGAGGTTATTCTCCCTCTGTACTCGGCACTGGTGAGACCGCTCCTCAAATACTGTGTTCATTTCTGGGCCCCTCACCACAAGAAGGATGTTGAGGCTCTGGAGTGAGTCCAGAAAAGAGCAATAAAGCTGGTGAAGGGGCTGGAGAACAGGCCTTATGAGGAGCAGCTGAGGGAGCTGGGGTTGTTTATCCTAGGGGAGGCTGAAGGGAGATCTTATTGCTCTCTATAATTTCCTGAAAGTAGCTTCTGGAGAAAAGGGAGCTGGCCTTTTCTTCCAAGTGACAGGGGACAGGACAAGGGAGAATGGCCTCAAGCTCCACCAGGGGAGGTTCACACTAGATATTAGAAAGAAATTTCTCACAGAAAGGGTCACTGGGCACTGGCACAAGCTGCCCAGAGAGGTGGTTGAGTCACCTTCCTAGTAAGTGTTTAGAAGATGGGTGGATGAGGTGCTGAGGGGCATGGTTTAGTGGTTGATAGGAATGGTTGGACTCAATGATCTGGTGGGTGTTTTCCAACCTAGCGATTCTGTGTGTTTCAGTATCTTCACCTCATAATTTCAGCTTGCTTTATTATGAAATTACTGACGCTCAGAACAGCACTCAGGAGAGAGGTCACTCAATTCCCACCATCTATTTATGAAAATCATGGACTTCAGCAACATTTGTGTTAAAACCAACCAACCAACAAGGCATATCAGAAAAGATAAGCAATATTAGACATACTGTATGCAGACCTTTTCTTGGACAATGGCAACATATGGCAGGATCATCAGAACATCTTTCTGCCTGCAGAGTAATTCTTGGAGAATTATTATTTCAGCTACAAGTGTTTTTCCACCACTGGTTGGCAGTGAGTATATTAAATTCTTTCTTTGCTGTAGGGATTCTAATGTTAAGCAATCATGCTGCCATTCTGCAAAAATAAAAAAAAATATTATTAGCAATCCCTTTGGACATGTTTATCAATATCAAAATGCCTGTTCCACACAGAATACTTCAAACCTAGCATTTGAGATTTTTTTCTTCAATAAACCACTAAAAATTCTCAGAAACAGAGCTTTCTGAAGCTTGCTATAAGCCACATCAACCTTCTGTACCCATCTAAAAAACATAAAAATAACTACTTCTTAAAACAAAACAATCATTTTCTAGCCTGGTTTACATTAAATATCACCTTAACTTAACTATGTTTACAATGTAACAGGTAAAATGGGAAACACTTTACTAGGAAGTTTTTTCTCTCAGCAAATGATTAGTTACACTACCATAAAGTGTTTCAATTCCTCGAAAGTGTCTGAGTAGATCTTTAACTTTACTAGGTAATCCATAAAAGGGGCCTATATCAACAGAAGAAGATTCAATAGTTTTCCTAGCAACAAAAATCTCCTCTATTAAAACAGCTTCTTTAAGCTGCTTGGTCTTAGAGACCTGTGGAGTCTGAGCTTTGGCATTTCCAGTCATAGCACTTTTCAGATGATCTTTAAGACTCTCAGTTTTAAGTAAATCACATTTGGAGCCTGAAGAAAAGCCAGTAGTTCTGTTCCTGTGTTCAACATCAGGACATAAAGATGATGGACTCCTGATTCTGTGTGAGGAAGAACCTGTGCATTTAACTTTCTTTTCTGTGCCTGCATACGTTCTAGAACCTGAAGAAAATTCATCCATTTTTGCGAAATACAAAAGTTGTGATGATGGCAATTCATCTAAAACAGATTTGCTTGGTTCTGGACTGATATCCACACGCTGATTTTCATTCATTTGGAAACCATCCTCTTTGTCAGGTTCTGAGGTCAAAATGTTATTTTGTTTCTTCTGATTAATTCCTGGCTGAAGTATGGTGTCTTTAGCTGTTTTAACATCCATATTCTCATCCTGCAGGTATCTGTACTCTGCATCATCAATTTGAGCCAGCAAAGAATCGTTTCCACAAAAGCTGTCATAGTCACCAAAAAGATCTTCTTCACTATCATTACTGCACTGTAAAAGCATAATAACAAGTATTACAACTCCAAAGTAAGACCAGAGAAGGCAGTGCAACCTGTACAGCACATGCATCAGATTATAGAATGGTTTGGGTTGTAAGAGACCTTAAAGCCCATTCAGTTCCAACCCCCCTGTGATAGGCAGGGACATCTCCCACCAGAGCAGGCTGCTCAAGGTCCCATCCAACCCGGTCTTGAACACCTTGAGGGATGGGGCAGCCACAGGGTAACCTGTATCACTGCCTCACCATCCTCATTGTGAGGAGTTTCTCCCCAATACCTAATCTAAACCTTGTCCCTTCAAACATAAAGCTGTGCCCCTTTGTGCTATACCTACATGCCTTTGTAAACAGTCCCTCCCCAGCTTTCCTGTAGCCACTCCAGGTACTGGAAGCTGCTCTAAAGTCTCCCTGGAGCACCTCTTCTTCAAGCTGAACAGCCCAAACTCTCAGCCTGTCCTCACAGCAGAGGTGCTCCAGCCCTCGGATCATCTTCATGGGCTTCTCTGGACCCATTCCAACAGTTCTTTATACTTCTTACGTCTTCCCAATACCCACCTTAAGCCTCCCCTGGTGCAATGAAACATCGGACAGTCCATCCTGTTCCTAACAGTAACTTTCCCGTGGATTTCATCATGCTCTCAAATTCATGCACACCTTATGTTCTACGCCCTGATGCAAAAGAAAGCTTTAACGCTATTATATCCCTTGTAAAGATGGACTAAGTCAAAGACGTTATTTTAGAGGAAAAGCAGAGTTTGACTCCTAAAGGAACACACGCTTTAACTCTGGGAAACCAAACCTACAAGGGGCTATCGTTCCTGCCTGCGGAACCACGCGCCAGCGATGATGATTCGACCCTGTTCAAGCCTCCCCGCTACCCCGCATTCCCGTACCGGCGCCTCCGCCGCGCAGACCCCGCCGGGCTTCTTGGCGGCCAGAGGCGAAGCGGGCGGTCCGTGCCGCGGCGGGGCGGGGGGACGGCCCCGCTTGCGGGCAGAGCCGAGACGACTCTTCCTCCGCAGGACGAGCCCCGGGTCGGCCATCACCCTAGGGCCGGGGGCAGCGCGGGGGCGGGGCCGAAGGGGAGACCAATCGGTTCTGCCGCCCAAAGCGAGTCGCGATCTCATTGGCCAGCGGGCCGCATTCGAGCGGCCGGAAGTGTGGTCACGTGAGCGGCCACCCGGAAGGAGGGGTCACGTGGACGGAAGCTGCGTGAGTCGCGATGGCGGCGATGGCGGTAGCGGAGGTGCGGTCGTGGCGGCGGCGGCTGCTGCTGCCTGGTGCGTTCCTTCTTGTTCCTCCTTTCAACCTCTGGGGCGGTCCTGGTCCCTCTCGACGCTAACATTTTCACTCTTGCCGTTGCAGCGGCGCTGTGGGCGCGTCCGCGTCGCTGGCAGCACGAACGGGAGCCTGGCCGATCCGACCAGGTGAGGCCCCGCGCTCCCTACCTGCCCTCAGCCATCGGGCAGCAGGGCTCGAAATCCTGGTGTTCGGTTACTCGGTGTGCTGCAGCGCAGGAACCCGGCGTTGAGGGAAGGCGCCACGTTTGAAGTGTTGGTCCCATTGAGCTCTAGTCCAGTATCGTAACTGCGGCCATTTAAAGTAGCTGTCTCGAGAGCTCAGACGTGGGGCAGAACCTTGTCAGTGCTGATTTCTGGTCTGGGGAGACCTTGTAGCAATCTCCTAGTACTTCAAAGGGGCTGAAGAGGGGTAATTTTTTATCGGAGGAGGATAGGATGAGGTGTAATGGTTTTAAGCTGGAAGAGGGCAGATTTGGATTAGATATTAAATATGTTTTCCTGTGAGGGTGGTGAGGCCCTGGAACAGGCTGCCCAGAGAGGTTATGGCTGCCCCATCTCTGGGGGCGTTCAAGGCCGGGTTGGATGGGGCCTTGAGCAGCCTGGTTTGGTGGAAGGTGTCCCTACGCATGGCATGGGAGTGGAACTGGACAGTCTTTAAGGTCTCTTCCTGTTGCAGAACAAAAGCCGAGAGCCATCTGGTCGGTGAGCAAGTGCTAATTTATTCAGCTTAGCCACTTTACTATATACCCCATTCTGTTACATCCCTCTGTCCCCACGAGGGTGATTACAGAGTATTACTGGTTAAAGGTAGCTGTCCATAAAGCTATTGCTAACATATTATTGGCTACACTACCGCGTGTGCTAAGAAATCAAGTTATGCTAAAGTTAGCTATGTTGACAGTAGTGTGCGGCAATTCCCACCGAACTAGCTGGTGTTTATATTTTCGCCTCTCTGCTTCAAGGTCTTGCCATCTGCTCAGCACCAAGTCTCACGGCCTCCAGGCCGCCTTCTCTGTAAAATCTTCCCACATCTTCCAACCCAAACCATTGTATGATTCTATTTCATGTATATATATGAAAAAAAACTTCAAGGAACACACTAGGTGGTAGTTGTTATGTCATAAAAAAATATGGAGTTGCCAGCAAAAACTTTTGAAAGGATTTTTTCTCTGCAAAAATGAAATTCCTCTTTTCATTCATGGCTTGCAAGGGCTTGGCGGTGGGTATATTCTAAAGCATTCTAGGCTCAGGAGATATTTGAGAATCTCTGTTAAAAAGTGTGAATGGACAGAAGCTCTCCCAGGCCACCTGGTTTGAAATTGCTTTGAAAGAAACTTGTCAGACAGAACTACCTTACAACCAACATCTACAGATTCTGCCTAAGGTTGTAAGCACTATCTTACTGATAACTTGATTTGTTACATTATAATTGTTATTATGATATAAAAAGTTATATAGCTGGGAAAAGTCATTTTTAGATGATGGAGGTAGCAGTCAGTGTGTTAGATAAGTAGAGATAAGAAAGTTCTTGAAAAGCTTCAGCAATGCACTAAGTACTACTTCAGGTTTCAAGGCAAGCTTTGCCCAAAGTATAAAAATAACAAGCTTTACTGATTTTATTGTGAAGCTCTCGGATGTTAATAATTCTCTAATTTCAGCCAATACAAATGGAGAACCCCTATAAAGAGCCTCCAAAAAGATGTGTTTTATGTGGAATAAACGTAGACTACAAGAATGTGCAGGTGAGTTCATTGAAAGCTCCTGTTTTTAGATGAAGACAACTGGTTTGTTATTTTTTTTTCTATTATATTTATTAAGTGTATAGAAAGTCCACAAGTATTTAAAAATATGAAAAACTCATCTAAAACTTAAGAGGAATAGTCTGTGTGCAGATAAGTGTCAAATGATGTGATTGTGAGAAACTGTCCTGTGTGCAGTATTACAACTTTTGTTATTTAACAAATCAAATAATCAATTCTGATTCTGCTGTCACACAGCTTAAATGTAATGGCATATACAATACTGTCTAAATCCAGGCTGTATTCATTCTTGTTTCCAAGGAGAACTGAGTATTGTAAAACCATGTCAAATAATGAAAAGTAGAGTGTAAGCAGTAAACTGAACTTAAAAATTCTTGAACTGACTTTGGATTTCTTAATTTTAAATAGCTTCTGTCCCAGTTTGTTTCTCCGCATACTGGCTGCATTTACGGCAGACATATAACAGGTATGTGAAGTATTAAATAACTGCTTAGTATTAATGTTCTCCTGAGCTAAAGTAACTGTGTTTTAGTTATCTTTCCAAAAGGAGCTACTACCAACTGCGTATCTTTTGTAACAGTGTTCCTCTGATTTAATAACATTCATCAAGGAAAGAAAGCATCCCTTAATGATAGCATATTTTTTTTTAATTTCACAGTTAATATAAGCATGCATGCATTTTTCTAGGAAGACTTACAGAAAGCTAGATGGAATTGGCAATATCACCTTCATGGTTGTTAAGACTGAAAAAAGTTTCTCTTTTAGGCTTGTGCAACAAGAAGCAGAAGGAAGTTACAAAAGCCATTAAAAGAGCTCATGTATTTGGTAAGTGTGATTATACTCTCAAGTTTTGTAAGCCAAGCCTACTTTTTATTTAAAAAATGCCATCTTTTTACAGGATTTATGCCAGTTATGTATAAGAACCCATCATTTCTCACAGACCCCAAGATCTGCAATATCAAGTATCCAGAGTAATATACTGTAAAGAAATAAACAATAAAACTACTTTTTATGTTTATATTCTTGTCTATGGTAAATGTGGCTAGCTACCATAATTCATCACTGAAGGGTGTGTCAGTTGTTTTTTTATTAAGTGTCACACCTCTAAAATAATTCTGAATGAAGTATAAAAGGTGAGAGCGATAGTAGAAATCAGCAACTGCCTGGATCACTTCCTCTGCTACCAGATCTTGCTAAGGTTCAGGTGGCTTTATTCCCTTGCTGGATTGGAAGGGGAGAAATAAACGACTAGTGGATAGCTAAGGATAAATTAAAGTATTGAAACTGTGTTTATGCAGACAGCTAATTCTAGTAAGCGTGTTGCCTGTGTTCATTTGATGTTCCCTGCTTCTGCTGAGGGAATGCTAGTACTGCTTCAACAGCAGTGTAAAGTTATATTACTCTGAGGCAGTATGTGACATGGCTGTATGGCCGCTAACATCCCACCAGCATCTAAAACCTGAGAGAGAATACAGATATAATTCTGGAAGGTAAAATGAGGGAATTCCATCTGGACTTCCTGCTATGCCAAACACAAATCATACGTGGGGAGGGGGGGAACAAAACTGGTGTAAAAAAAAAAAAGCAGTTATTTTCATCCCTGCAGTGCTCCAATTCAAAATGTCACTTGAATATGCTGGCAATATCTTTTGATGCAAAGTCATACTGACAGGCCCTTAAGAGATCAGAAAGTAGGGGAGTGTGAGTATTCGTTTGTGTCTCCCTTTTTTTCCAACACATCCTCATCTGTTTCAGTGCTGCTCAGTGTAAGCTTCTTTTCCTGATCACTGTCCTCTTGATCTTGAAGTAATTTTTGGTGAAGCTGCAGTGATCTAGATTTCTTAAGTGACCTTGATCCTATTGTGTTCCCTCTGACTTTACGCTTGGCTAGGTGTCTTTTTTCAGTGAAGTCTCTTTCTTCCACCATGAGAGTCAGTTTGTCCATGACGTTAATATTATGGTCAATGTTACAGCAATACTTGGAGATCTGTTGGCCTTTGAAGGAAACAATGCACGTCTGAAATCCAGAATTGGGGAAAAACGTTTGCAGAGCCTGACAAAGGAAAACATTCTCCTTTGGCTCTCCTGGGTAGTCTCTGCCTGGTCCTGAAAAAAAAAAAAAGTGAGACTTGCCGTTACTCTGGTACAATTCTACCACTGCTACTTTGATTGCCTTAAGTTCAGAACCATTTTGTGCTTCTGCCAATTGAACGAAATTCAGAAGTCTTTTTACTATGACTGACATTGCATTTATTTAACTTACCTGAACAACTTTGTTGCTTTTTCCTCTTTATTTCTTCTTTTAATTGGCTCACCTCTGCTAAGAGTTTCTCTACAGATCGTTCACTGACTTCTACTGTAGAGCTTATCTTCTGCAAGGAAAAGAGCATTTGATGGACTTGGCAGTAGTCACAGAAGCTGACTAACTTTTCTGCAATATCCTTGAAGGTACTCTCGACTATAAAAGCTGGACACAGCTATTAAAAAGCTTCAATAATTAGTTTGAGGTGGACTTTTGACATAAATTTTACCTTGTGTTGAATGCAGTGCAAGACATTTTATTTACTTCCAGCTGAGCAAAGGAGTTCTAACAAACTACAGATAATACTCCTTTGAAATAATTCTCTTGTAAGAATTTATTAGTGGACTTGGGTTTATCAGTATATTTTTGTTCAAATGGAAACCTTAGGTCTTTGATAACTGACTGTTAAAACTTAATGGAACTCCTTCATCTTCCAAGACACAGCTTTTTCTCATGTAGTGCAAGACAGCATACCCTCTGCAGTCTTGCAGTACTGCTGAAAGTAACTGTATTGACAGGTATGCCTGACTTGCCTTCAGTTCCTCTTGCAAGGTGGCATACATCTCATTTATCTTCTGAACCTCTTTTAAGGATCCATCTTCATAAAAGAATTCTGACCTGCGAATAAAGAATCTAATTATGTAACTGCAAGGTATTGATCCTAGTGCTTGCTTAGTAGGACGAGTTATAGTAAAGAAAGAACCATTCTGAGATTCAACACTATGTGCCCATGAGGCAGACAGCTGCCCTCACTGGACAGTATGGGACAATTAATTTCCAGTACCTTGAGAAGGTAAATAACTGCAGGAAACAGGTCAGTGAGCAGGGTACGGCTGTAGCATTTGTGAAAGCACTTAATTATTTCTATGGAAAGGTAAATACTTAACAGTGCCACTGCGGTTGGTAAATATGGCATTTACCTGTGTTGTCTTACTGCTCTCATAAAACCAGAAGATACGGAGGAACCAGACACTGTTTTGTAACCTTGCTGTTCTGCCACACCCAAGTTGGTAACCACCAAAGGAACTTTCTGGAAGAGACTTAAAAAGCAGAAGGAGGAACATATAATTTGTTAATGTCCAAAGAACTCTCTTTCATAGTTGGATATTCCTGAGGATTAAGCATCCCAGATAAGAGGTTTACAGTGCAGTTAGTTCTTGCTTAATATATCATTGCACAGATGACTGCTTATGGCTAAAGGCAGACTACTAGAGCAACAAAGACTGAGCAATGCCTCTAGTTCACACCTGTTTCTGGGTGTGAGTTGCATGATAATACAACACTTGCTTCTTAAGTCTAGCCTGTGAGCATCTTGTCTCTAAGGATAACTGGAAGTTACAACCCATGCAAGTATTTCAACAATATGTAAAGATGAACACCATGCATAGCTGAAGTCCTATATGCAAAACCAAATTGATCAAGAACAACTGATGTGCAAAAACGAACTGACAAGGTCTGCCTGTTGACACTGGCAGTACAGGTAGTTACAAAGGCAAATCCCTGAACAGAACGCCAGGGAAGATTTCAGCTGGACTCAATTATTCCTTATATTGATAAGGAATAATCTTATTTAATGTTCAAGTTTCAAGCGTAAAATAAACAGTATTAGTAGTGTAGTTGCAACAAAGAAAAAAAGGTTGTTCCATGTTATATCACATGCTCTACAACTGCTTTAATCAAGCTAGAGAACAAACCAATTACCCTTCTTGTGGCCGATGTAAGGCATGTTCCAGTCTGTAAGTCGAACAGCTTTCTGTCATCGCACTAGAGGTTAGTAAAAGGAATACGAGGCCCTGATTTGATAAGTGTAACTGTAAATTCTTATGAAGAAGTCTTTCCCGGAATGTCATAGTCTGGTCTGTGTTACGTCTGAATTTGTACCATCCTATTACGTTCTGCAAGCAGAAAAACATTTGTTATTGCTGTTGAACCATGTCCCTGTGAGTCATACTGAAGTTAGAGGATTCAGTACAAAGTTATAAATCTGAGTTGTTTAGCAGTGTGTACATATTCAAACAGTTAACTTCAAACCCCTAAAACACCCAAGCCTAATTCCAGGATGATAACTTCTCTCTTTCAGAACCTTCTGTTGGTCTGTTCACTGAGCCTTATGCTCAAGCTGAAACTCAGAACTTGGCTCTGCTGTTCTGCTGTTTGTCTCTTTCCGGCTTCTACTTTCCCCTTGTGAACTTTTCTTCTCTGATGACTGTAAATTTCTCTGGTCAGGTGGTGCTTAACCACTTCAGTGAGCTGGCCTCAACTGATCTTAAGCTAGACATCAGAATTCCTTTGGGATATTTGAGCTGTTCACTTGAGAAATTAATAAGAAAAAATAAAGTGACATATATTTAGGCAAACTCTAGCCAAAGATAATCTAAGCAGATACTGTTCTTTCAGGGGGAAGTGATGCAGCTGCCTTGATCAACAGTGTAAGGGACTAGATGTAAGATTTGAAAAGAGAAGGAAAAAAAACAAACCACAAAACCCCTTGATACAACACCTGTCCAGAACACCCTTCAAAATCAAAGTCAGCCCCTTGGTATGGTTTATGTTTGAAAATAAAATACCTTCTTACAGCCAGACAGTATTTTCTTCAGGGCGACTTCATTTAGTTCTCCTGCAGAATTGTAAAAGCTAGAAGAAAATTAGGACAATTAGAGGGAGGAAAAAAAATACTACTGTAGAAATAATTATTCTCTAGTGGCTGGGCAATCATCTTGCTTTATGCTTACCAAGGGGAACAAAAGCTATTAGAGATATGCTTACACAGCCTCTGTGCCAGGACAGTGCAGTTAACTTCATTAAAGAGCTACAAAGGTGGTCTTGTACAGCCCAAATGCTGTGCTGACATCAGTGCTACTAGGACACAAATTACGGGTAGCATCTGTGTTCTCTCAGCTACAAAATATTAAGAGGTCTTCAATATATGAAATACCTTTCTAAAAACATCTAGGTTTATTATTTTTCAGAAAGATTTGAGAAGAAAATGTGTTGATTCTCCCCTTACAGGGGTGTAAACCTGCATATCTATGATGACACTAAATACTAATCCTTGAAACTACTCCTACCATGGGGCTAAAGAGTGTTTCTTTTTCTGACCCTCTCAGAAGCCTGTTGTTGATTTTCCTTTTTCCCTTGAGGGTGAGGAGTTGGCATGTATGCTTTTAGAAAGGTGGTGCTTTTTTTTCCAGTGTGATGACATTTTCCTGTAGTTTATATGGTATTATAGCTTACTAGGTGATGCAGTATCCCATATCTCAATTTCTACATGTATGGAAAACACCAAAAAAAGACAAAAAGAACCACAATAGGAATAAATAAAAGGCATTTTCTGTAATTCCAAGGAGTTAATATAGCACCTCTAGTTACAACCAGGTGACTTCAGTAACGTAATACAAGTTTAACTCTTGCAAAGTTCAAGTTCAGGTTAATTTTTTTACTTTTTTTATATCTGCTTGCTTAAGATTCTTACCTGAACAACTGATAGCATGGAATGTGCTTCTGTATATCTGCAAAGACAAGATAATATTACTCTGGGTTCATCAATTCAAGATGTGTATTCTTCTATACACTATGATCAGAACTGAAGTGCTAGAAGAACAAATAAATAATTCTATATAATTTATTATAATCAAATGCATTAACTTTTAATGAAATAAGTTTAAGAAATACTTTTTAAAATATTCTAATTAATTTTTAAAATATAAAGGGAACCACTTATATAAACTATATTTTTATACATTCTTCTCTTCTGTCAAGTGAAACATCATATCAGGCACTTCTTAACTCTTCCCTCCCTTCTGTCAAATGCACAAGTAGTATGTAATATGAAAAGTTTCACTTGAGTTACTTTGCAGCAAAGCATGGGTGCTGTTAGTAAGAAAGATGAGGATGGAGAACAGAAACCTATAGGGTCGATGCTGATAACTGGAAGAGTGACTACTAGAAAAAAATGGTTGGTGATCCAATTCTAAGTAATTTTCTTTAACTGAATTTGCCACTATTTTCATTTTCACAAATTAACTAAAACCCCCCAAACTTTGGAGGAATTAACTCTGCCTGTAAGCATATGATGACAAGACTCTGGTTACCTGATCAATGCCACAAAAAATTTCCCACATTTTTGGTTCAGCCCTGAGACTCAGTGGGGGAAGAAAGTGTTACACCTTAATCATATTCTAGGGTAAATCTAGAATATGGGATGCAAATTTCCCCTACTATATCTTCAGGAGGATTGGTAAGGCGGCACATACTGTTTTAATTCCTCCTCTTTATATAACTGTATTTTAGAATAATGAAGTTAGAAGTGCATGTGCAAGCATACATATGTTTTTGTTAAGGGCTAGTATAAAATACACATCTATTCCAATCCCATGAAGACTATAAAGAAAAATACATCTGGTGTCTGCTCCATGAACCTAAATAGTCTGCAGCCTTCACACCCCATACTTTCTAAGTGCCAAATTAGGTAATAAATACTAACACATTAAAGTTCATTTCACTGAAAGAGGACAAGTTTTTCTAGGGCATCTGTAGTCCAAAAGAGTTCGTGACATGGCCAAGACAAAGGAGTCTTAAGCCCTAAGTTACTTTTAGTGTGACAAGATATTTGGCAAACAGGAGCTACTCAAGGAAATAACTGTTATTTCTGTTAAATTATTTTACTTTCTACAGTTAAATTATTTTGCAATTAAAATTGCTAAAACATTCCAGGTGTTCTTTCTTACATCAGCATGGACCCCATGTTCTAGAAGCTTTGATTGTGCTGTATGCTGCTGCATGCCCCTGTTCAAAACTACAAGCAGTTGCATACTGCATGAAACCAAGGGTGGTATTAAACAAGTGAACAGACTAACCAATTGTATAAACAACTTCCACGTCATCCATCTGTGAGTCTGTAATGCTGTTCTTGGCTTCACCTTTCACATCTCCAAGGAGAAAACCTTCCTTTATAAAAGTAGGGGAAAAAAAAGTTAGCATTGAACAGGATTTTCTGTCTAGTTTTAGTAGTGAAAATGCTGCCTTCAGGAGAGAAAAAAGCTGTCAAAATGAACTGGCTTGTTTAAGTAGTAGGTTCTCATTCATTTTTCAGTACTCAGCTGTTTTCTGTTCATGTTTTTACTTGGAAGTGAAGTTTGTCATAGAATGTCCCAGGTTGGAAGGGACCCACAAGGATCATCGAGTCCAGCTCCCGTCCCTGCACAGGACAAACCCAACATTCATATTCTGTGTCTGAGGGCCTTGTCCAAATCCTTACTGAATGTTGTCAGGCTTGGCACCATGACTGCTTCCTTGGGGAGCTGTTCCAGCTCTGGATAAAGAACCTTTTCCTAATATCCAACCAAACCCTCCCCTATCACATCTTACTGCCATTCCCTCAGGCCCTATCATTGGTCGCTAGAGAGATGAGATCAGTGCCTGCTCCTTCTTCCCCTGTGAGGAAGCTGCAGACTGTGGTAAGGTCTCCCCTCAGCCTCCTCCAGGATGAACAGACCAAGTGACTTCAGCTGCTCCTCATACAGTTTCTCTTCTAAACCCTTCACCAACTTTGTGGCCTCCTCTGGACGCTCCAGTAGCTTTATATCCTTTTTATTCTGTGGTGCCCCAAACTGCACACAGTACTTGAGGTGGGGATGTGCCTTGTTTGTGGCTGTACAGGTGAGGATGTGGCACTTGGTCACCTGGGTTGGTGGTGGACTTGGCAGTGTGAGGTTCACAGTTGTACTCGGTCTTTTCCAACCTAAATAATTCCATGACTCTGTCCACCTCCAAGGTCCAACCAGCATTATGGTCAGTCCTTGGCAGACAGGTGCTGCTGCTGCCACCACACCAGGCCCTCCGTGTTTCCCCCACACTCCTCGTTGTCTTAAAAGAAGGCAAAACCCAATTTCCCTGCATGGAAATCAGCCCCTGCCATGGTGGGATGCAGCGAGGAAGGACAGGATCATAGAATTGCTAGGTTGAAAAATACCTCTGAGATGATCAAATCCAACCATACCTGTCCACTACTAACTCATATCTCTAAATCATAAGCACTTCACTTACTCATATTTTAAGTACCTCCAGGGATGGGGACTCAGCCGCCTCCCTGGGCTGCCTCTGCCAGTGTCTGAGAGACCTTTTGGTGAATAAATGTTTCCTAATGTCCAACCTGAACCTCCCCTGGTGCAATGAGGCCATTTTTTCCCATCCTATCACCTGCTGCTTGGGAGAGGAGACCAGCATCTACCACACTGCCACCTCCCTTCAGGCAGTTGTAGAGAGTGTTAAGGTCTCCCCTCAGCCTCCTTTTCTCCAGGTTGAACACCCCCAATTCCCTCAGCTGCTCCCCATAACCTTTGGTCTCCAGCTCTTTCACCAGCTCCATTTTCTTCTCTGGATGTGCTCCAACCCCTCGATGTCCTGCAATGAGAGGCCCCAAACTGAACACAGTATTTGAGGTGCGCAGACTCCACCACAGCCCCTGGCAGCCTCTTCTGATGCTTGACCATTATTTTGGCAAAGAAATTTTTCCTAATATCTAATTCGATATTTCCCTGGCACAATGAGGCCATGAGGAGAGGGAAGGGGAGGAACGGAACATCCTCTTCACTACAATCTCCTGTCAGGTAGTTGTAGAGAGCAATGATGTCTCCCCTCAGCGTCCTCTACTCCAGGCTAAACAACCCCAGCTCTCTCAGCTGCTCCTCGTAAGCCTTCTGCCCCTTCACCAGCCTCGTCGCTCTTGTCTGGACTCGCTCCAGAGCATCAACATCCTTCTTGTGGCGAGGGCCCCAAAACGGAACACAGAATTCGAGGTGTGGAGACTCCACCACCTCCCTGGGCACCCTGTTCCAGAGCTTCACCGTTCTTTTGGTGAAGAAATGTTTCCTAATATCCAATATAACACCCACCTGGCGGAACGAGGCCATTCCCTTCTCCGTCTTGTGGCTTGTGAGAGTAGATCAGCACCCACCCAGCTACACCCTCCCTCCAGGCAGTTGCCGGCAGCGATAAGGTCTCCCCTCAGCCTCCTTTTCTCCAGGCTGAACACCTCCAGCTCCCTCAGCCGCTCCTCGTTAAGACTTGTCTCCCAGCCCCTTTCAACTTCTCCGGACAAGCTCCATCTCCGCGGTGTCTCGCCACGAGGCCCCAGACCGACCCCGGTCGGGGCGGCGCGTCCTCGCCAGCTCCGGGCCCGCCGCTCCCCGGCACAACGGGGAGGGGGAGGAGGGGGAGGAGGAGAGGGGGAAGAGTAGGGGGGGCCGCGGCACCCACCGTGTCCGAGTCGGTGCTGAGGTGCTGGAAGGCGAGGGCGCCGAAGACGAAGCCCGAGAGCAGCGCGGAGGTGCTCTCGCCCTCCATGACCCGCGGTGCCGGGCGCGGGCGCCCCCAGCGGCCGGAGGGCCCCTCCCGGAGCCGCCTCGGCCCTTCTCGGCGGAGAAATTATTCGTAGAATCATAGAGCGGTTTGTGCTGGAGTACCTGAAAGCCCCGTCCAGTTCCAGCCCGGTGCCGCGGGTACGGACACTTCCCACCAGGCTGCTCAAGTCCCCACCCAACCCAGCCTTGAGCACCCCGAGGGATGGGGCAGCCCTAGCTCCCCTGGGCAACCTGTGTCAGTGCATCACCGCCCTCGTGACAAATTTCTTCCTAATGTCTAACCTAAATCTTTCCACCTCCAACTTAAAACCATTCCCCCTCATCCTGCCTGGAGGAGAAGGACCTGGGGGTGTTGGTTGACTGAACATGAGGCAGCAGTGTGCCCAGGTGGCCAAGAAGGCCAATGGCATCCTGGCTTGTTTCAGAAACGGTGTGGCCAGCAGGTCCAGAGGGGTTATTCTCCCTCTGTACTCGGCACTGGTGAGACCTCTTCTTGAATACTGTGTTCAGTTCTGGGCCCCTCAGCACAAGAAGGATGTTGAGGCTCTGGAGCGAGTCCAGAGAAGAGCAACAAGGCTGGTGAAGGGTCTGGAGAACAGGCCTTATGAGGAGCAGCTGAGAGAGGTGGGGTTGTTTAGCCTGGAGTAGAGGAGGCTGAGGGGTGACCTTACTGCTCTCTACAACTACGTGAAAGGAGGTGGGAGCTGGCCTCTTCTCCCAAGTGACAGGGGACAGAACAAGGGGGAATGGCGTCAAACTGCACCAGGGGAAAATACCAGAAAAAAAAATCACAGAAAGAGTCATCGGGCTCTGGAACAGGCTGTGCAGGAAGGAGCTGGAGAACAAGTCTTTTAAAGACTGGTTGATGGAGCTGGGGTTGTTTAGCCTGAAGAACTGGAGGCTGAGGGGAGACCTTATTACTGTCTGAAACTGCCTGAAAGAAGGTTGTAGTGAGGTGGGTGCTGGTCTCTTCTCACAAGTGACAGGTGACAGAACAAGGGGAAATGGCCAAAAAATTACTACAGAGGTTTATTAGGTGAAGAATAACTCCCGTTACTCAGCAGCAGCAAAAGGTATTTTGGATTATGTTAACTCCAGTGCTGCTGCACAAAATACATCCCCACATGGTGATAACAAGGGCACATGAAACCTCTAGGAGATGGCTAGCAGGGCCTGTGATCTCAAGGCCAAGTCTCAGAGTATCCTGTACACTCACATCCAAATACAGTTGTAGAGAAAATGTTACATGAGCGTCTCAGTGCCAGAGAAGTCAAGATAAACCCAGAAAATGAACATAAATAGCGAAAATGCCCTGTGTGGCAACTTTGGAAGCCTGCTCTTTAAGCAGTTGGTGATTTATCTCCACCAAACTTCACACTGGACAGTTTGAAGATTGCATTGGGCTATGGCTTAGATGGTCCTCAGAGCAAAAGGTGTCAATACTGGGAAGTATTGAAGTGCCCTTCAGATTTTAGGGATGCAGGATGAAACTTTCAAGCCCAGTAAAATAATCCTGATACAACTACTATTAGAGCTGCCTAGTATTTCCTTCTGTTGTGCAGAGTGAGCAGACAGCACATGCTGGGGCAAAGGCTTCACCTGCAGGCCCAGCTTCGGCTATTGCAGGTGTAAATGTGCTACACATCACTCTGCTTGCTACTACTCTTTCCATTTCTGGCCTCAGTTCATTCCAAGACACATGCTGCTGTGGGAAAGAAACAGGGATGCAGGGCCAAGTCCCCTTTCTCATGCCTGGCATATCATTGCAGTATTTTCAGAAGCATCCGATATCTTTGAACATATATCTATATATCCACTGTGGAGTGGCTGAGCTAGTATATCCTAGGCCTGTTCCCTGGTTATACAAGCCTTAGTCATTCCTATGGTAGGACTGAGAGCACATTTTCACGTCTTCTCCATGTTGCCCGCTCACCAGTCTTTAATCAGCCACCAGCTGAGTACACCAATACTGTGCCCTTAACAAAAAAGCTTCTCTGACAGAAGGCTGAGTTTTCAGAGACATGCTGAATTCACAGCCCATCACTTTGCTCCCTCAACTTTATTTCTAGCTCCATATACTTTTTGCAAGTGCTTGTTACTTCCCTACCAAAGAAACACTGACACTCAGTAAGAACAGAGGGAACTATAATACAGAAGACTGCAAGAGATGAGAAATACAGCCCACATAAAGGGAGCCTGCTGGTTATTTTCAGCAGCACTGGCAAGACGCAGCTACAATATAAGCGAAGATGTCAGAAAGTGAAAACTACTTTAGTCAGTTAAAATACTGGTATTGGAAAAGCCAAGAGAATTGGCTGCAGAGGAAGGCTTCTGCAAAAATGCTGAGGGACGTGGAACCTCTCCCTTGCAGCACTTAATCCTGAACTGCCCCAATGGAGATGGAAGGAGAACAAGGGACCTGACAATACATTTCATCACACACAACATGAGACAACAGCAATGCCTGCCGGCACAGACAATGAGATTTATTTTTGTGATTTTACTCATATACTTTAGGTTGGAGGCAGCTGGGCTATTTCTGTACCAGAAACATTGACTGATAGGTACTCTGAGAATATCAAGGGCTAGTCTTATTTTGCTTTACGAAGAAGGAAAACCTACACCACTTGTAATTGGTGCTAAGCAAACCACAGCCTGCACACAAACACTGCATTTTCAGCTTTTACATGGCTGTGCAGACAGGCATTGCTTCCTGCTTTATTCCAGCAATTTCTCTGTGCAGTAACTCCTAGAGCTGGAAATTGTGCCATCAGGCTTGATTTTCTTTTTAGACTGTAGTGATGCAAAGTGATGATCATGGAAAAGTTTGATTTTAAAAACCAACAACGTATCATCTCACTTTGCTGCTCAGTCTACCATACACCTTGCACCTACAGTAAAGAGAGGGTTGCACACTACAACAGTCTGCAGAATTAGCCAATATCTGAGTTGGGAGATGAGTCACAAGACAGAGTGGCATAGAGAAAGCTTATCTCTGTACATCTTTTCTTTCATCACATGCTTCAGGGGAAGTCAGCTGTAAAACTAGGAGTTTCATTCCTGTAATGACCTTTAGCTTTGTATGATGAGGTAAGCCCTGCCACAGCAGGAGCAGAAATGGTCCAGGTGCCAGCACTGCAATTATCCTACAATAGCATTTAGCAGTTTAAGCATTTACATATGCCTTGCAACTATGAAGTTGGTGTGAAATTGCTGCCAAAGCCCTGTGGAGGAGCAGAAGAAAGACTAGGACCTTTCAGATCAGATGTTCAGGAAGTTCAAGGTCTCTCACAAGCATAAGCTCTTAAGCTGCCTTCTGCAATTCTTTCATACAGGAACCTCATTAACATCCTTGATCTTTGGTCAAGGAAACTTTGGTATCAGCACTTGCGGGCCTCTGTTTAACCTTACATCACTACTGCCAATTAGCTGAACTGCCTCTGTCTGTTGGCCATGTCTCCATTCAGCAGTGACACATTACAAGTACAAGAAGATCCATCAGCTGCTATCCCAGGCTACGCTTCTGCTGTGTCCACAAGCAGGAAGAGCAGCAGTGATTTTAACTTTTTGAAAGGTTCAGATACTCACCTTGTAAAACAAGGAACTCAACTACATAATAGAGCTTTTCTACAGACTCAGATCTGAAACCCTGATTTACAATAAATTCTTTATTTCTTTACATTGTTCAGTATCTTGTTATTGAAAATCCAATTAATAAAATAACTCTATTCCCAATATTGATTTATTTTGTTTAGTCAAAATATACCTAAGTAGCTCTGCATCTGGGGGTAAAGGCTGTTATTACACCAGCTGGGAAGCTGCTGCTGAGGCAGCCAACCCTGAAAAACAGACAGTGCCATCCCCACAGGCGTCAAGGTACTGCATGAAAGACAAGAATACTCCTTCTTCACTTATTTCATTGCTTTATCAAAGGGAAGGGCAAGATTATCATATGAACAGATTCAGAAACTATAGTAATTCATCAGGTTTATCTGTCAAATCACATTTAATGTAGAAACTGCATATACAGAGGAAAACATTGCCTAAAACATTTAATAACACATAATTTGAGCAAACTTCAGCTCCAAACTACCCAGTTAGCAAAAAATCCGGTTTCATTGTTATGTAATCAGTTGGCAAAGAGAGTATTGACTGTGATAAATTCCAATCTGAATACAGTTAGAAATAAATAACACCTCCACACTTAAAATACATTATTCTGCTATATTGGGTTAAAAAGGGGGAGATATATCATTACTTTTTCCTCATAAAAGTCAAAACTTTCCAGCAGGCCAACATTCGGTCTCTGCCATTTCCTGCTTTCTAGGCCAACAGAATGGGCTGTTAATGAAGATATTTCCCCCCAGTCCTCAAGCAACTCTGAGCAGCAAACCACTATTTTATCCTAAAGTCAATTTTATCACAATTTTCACATTTTCAGTGCAAGCTCTACACTTTAAAAAGTCAACAGATGGTACAAAAAAAAATTTTTATGTGGGTTTTTTTTCATAGAATCATAGGATCACCAGGTTGGAAGAGACCCACCAGATCATCGAGTCCAACCATTCCCATCAATCACTAAACCATGTCCCTCAGAACCTCGTCTACCCGTGCCTTAAACACCTCCAGGGAAGGTGAATCTACCACCTCCCTGGGCAGCTGGTTCCAATGCCTAATGACCCTTTCTGTAAAAAACTTCCTCCTAATGTCTNGAGTACAGAGGGAGAATAATCTCCCTGGACCTGCTGGACACACCGTTTCTGATACAAGCCAGGATTCCATTGGCCTTCTTGGCCACCTGGGCACACTGCTGGCTCATGTTCAGTTGGCTGTCAACCAACACCCCCAGGTCCCTCTCCTCCTGGCAGCTTTCTAGACAGACTCCCCCCAGTCTGTAGCTCTGCTTTAATAGTTCACATTGGTTCCCAGACACAGTATGGAAGCTATGCTTCTGGGGCTGCTGCCAGCATAGAAGAGCTGTGCACGCACACATACTATGTTGCATTAGGATTGCCTCTGGAGAGGACCTCGTGGTCAAGTAACCCATTTTTCACTCTTTCCCTCTCCCCTCTCTTCCTCAGTCCTGAGGAACTTACAGGTTTAGTTCACCAATGCCTCTCTCAGGGCATAGTCAATCACATAAGAACTATATGACACTTCAGAGCTCAACAATGTCACTACAGAACAAAGCAAGGCCCCTCTGCTTCCCACTCTTTGACAGCACATTGTCTTTAAAAAGTAGATTTGGGAAAGTTTACATCTCATTACACACTGAATTTTCTTTCTTTGCTTAGCCTCAAGGCCTGCTATGTTCTAGAGCTGCTACCACCACTGAATCAAGAATATTCTCTTCCCTTCTGAATGGGCACCTTTGGTTTACTGAGTCCTGGACAGGTTATCTAGCAGGACAGGCAGGGGCTAAGATCCATGCCAGTTCACATCAGAGGTGTTCATAGCACTGCTAACATTCACCATAAAATGAAAAGCCTGAAGCCTCATTGTGGGCAGTGTCTGCAGCCATCTGAATTTAAATGATGCCAGTCTTCCAGAAAAATGTCTAAATAAGAGGAGCACCACCTCGTCTCAGTTTTGTTTTGGGTTTTTTCCTCCCCCCATAATTTATACACAAAATTCCCCGGGTTTTCACAGCCACTTGGATAAATCCTAAAACAGAGTGCCCTTTAATCTATTGTGACTATTGGAGACAAAATAGACTCCAATAGTCACATGGGAGACACAAACATTATATTAACGTTAGGTTCTATATGATTTTGCTCTTTACCAGAAAGGAAAACCCCCCAACATCCTTATGAGTAGCCGACTGCACTTACATTAACGTTCACATTAATTTTACAAAGACAAGCAAAAGTAGCTTTCAAGAACAGCACTCCCTCAATATCAGGTGCACTACACACTAGGCCTTGTCAGGTGCTGGTTACCAATAAAAATAAAACCTCAGAAATCCTGGATTAAACGTAATTAAGCCCAGAATATGAGTAAACCACTTGCTTTGAAAATCTGGTAAAGCTACCACTGCCATTATCCATCAAGCATGAACATGTACGTATGTATTATAACATCATTCTTCTTAACTTTATTTTTCTATTTTATGAGTAGCTGCTGTTATGGAATAGTCCGTGTTCCAGCACTGTGATGCCCTAACCAAGAGGGAGGGTCCACATTTCCACAGGGATAGAGGAATTCTTTACCTAGTTCTTCACATCTTCTCACATGCACTTTTGAAGTCTACTAGTTTAAAAAGTGCTAGGACATAGGAAGATCTAGTTCAACCACTTAGATGTAATAACATGAAGGATTTTATCTTCTTTTTGTGCCACCAAAGCCTGCAAAGGAAAAAAAGAAAGTGTCAGCTCCATCACAGCCTTTCCACCAGACTCTCTCCAGCGTTAAAGCAGTGGCAAGTGAGACAAGTCAAACACATTTGCATGAAGGAGAACAGTGAACAACTGTGGGCTGACTGGCCTGAAAAACATTCTATTCTTATGGATTAGACAGCCTAACAAAGAAAGAAATGTTCTTCTACGAAGAAATCATGTTTGTGCATGTTTACTAGAAAAGGGCCTGTGAGCACAAAAAGGGGGAAGCCTCAAACCAACGCATCTGGCAGATATGTGTAGTTTTGGTGGGTCAAAGTCTGTCAGGCTTCAGGAGAATAAAAGGTGTTTTGCCTTACCAGAAGCAGTTCTTGTTCCTGAACTGCTGCTTTGTGTGGAATTGCTTGACTGGCTATTCATTGGAGGTACAGCTGTGGGATCTGTCCACATACTGTAATATGGGGAACGTGGCTGTGCTCTGATGAGAAACAGAGTGGAAGGAAGGCTTCATTAATGACCCTATGGAAAATTAACAGATTACCATTGCAAACAACAAGTGAACCACATCTCTGAGGGAAGACCGTAAGCAGGCAGATGCTTCCAAGCTGGAAATGTCCCTATTTAATACAATTAACACATGTTTATAGCAAGGATATCCAATGTTGTCATAATGCCTGTAGACTTTCAGAAGGAAGTTAAACCTCATTCTTCAGGATAAGCAATTCTAACAATTGCAAATGACATGTTGATTTAAATTATTTGCTTCTGTGGATCCGTCAAGTCTGAGCACATACATAGGTACTGTAACATCATTCTTCTTAACTAGAATGACTTTTTTTTTTTNAGAAGCTGTTGCTGTGGAATGGTCAATGTTCCAGCACCTGGGATGCCCTAACCAAGAGGGTCCACATTTCCACAGGGAAAGTTCTTCACATCTTTTCTCACATCCACTTTTGAAGCCTAATACTAAAAAAACCAAGCTTGTTCATGGCTTTGGACTTAAAATATTCAGATAAGTCTCTAATCCTGAACAATAAGAGGTGGGGTGGAGCAGGGCATGGAAATCAAGAAATGAACCTGTATGTGGATAACATGTAAATAAATGCTTAAATAAGAGGGTCATTTATTTAAGACTTAATATCAAGTCAAGAAAACTTTTAACCATTGTACCTTAAGAATTCTTAGCAGGGTTAATATAAAACAAGATATGACCTCTCAACCTCTAAAACTCTACTGTAAGTGTATTTATTGACAATTTCTACTGTCAATAGCATCAAGATACCATTTTCACCTAATGTGACTCTGTGAGATCAAGACTGCACATTGGACACCTTAGAAATTCTCTCAGGTCCCAAGTTTTTACTTCCTTGATAAATAGGCAATCCTGATAAGGCTTCTGTTATTGCAAAAAAAATTCTACAGTGGAAGAGGATGGTTTAACACACTCCTGTCCACACAATCTCTCTTACTGCCAGACTTCTGATATATAAAAACATACATGGTTATATTTATATTACTGCATTCCTACAGGATTGGACTTGATACACATGCAGTTATTTGATAAACAGTGCAAACTGCCTTGGCTCTCCAGACTCCCTGCAGGAGACACATTTTCTATAATGAAGACTAAAATGGCAGCAACTGCTCCCTTTAAACTGTTCATCTAAAAATTATACATTTCAAATGTTTAAGTGTTTAGCAAATATGACCAGTAGATGGTTACTCCAGATGTTTACTGAAACTGCTTTTGAATGCTATTTGTGTTACAGTTTTCCAAAATGCAACTTATATACGACCTACAAGTCCTTTAGAAAACCACACCTCTTGGACTTCCATACATGGGCTGTGAGGAGACTGTAGATTAAAGGCTGTTTAAACTGACCACATCAAATATCACGGAAGAGCAGTTGCCATCCAGACTGACTTTGGGAGCAATGACACAGATACAAACAATCTGTCTACAGATGGTTTCATGCTTAATATTATTATCTGTGTTTTAAACAGTCCATCTGCAGACTGCCTTAAGTACTCATTTTTAATTTGCAGGCCATCCTGCTAAGTCAGAGTAATCAGATAAAGTAGCATGGAATATCCCAGTCCTCCCAATTCTTTTTCCCCAAAAACATGTTTAAAACATCTCTGCTGCTGGACCTATAGATTCCCCCTCAAAATTGTTCTAGCAGATCTTGTGAAAGATTAAATACTTAAAATCTGATAGAATGCATATTTTACCTGTGACTGCCAGCCAAGTAGCCGAGCAAGCCTCCTGCTCCTAATCCAGTCCAAAATCCTGGTCCTGAATTGGTTCCATGACTGGAATGAGTGCCAAAGCTGTTGCCTTCTTAAACAGAATGAAAATGGAAACATATCAGTCAGCGGCACCTAATTCTCAGGCCAGCTGTTGCAGCAAGACTCTCCTTTGTTAAAGTTAATGGGAAATTAAACCAAAAACAACTCCCGATTTCAGCAGATTCTTGATCAAGCTCACCTTGAAAGGTCTCACAGTTTGGAAAGCAGGACAAAACCAGAAACAAGCACTAACTAACATCAAGGGATTGATTTAAAAATTAGCTTCCACTCAAATCTCACAATCCTGAAGTTTGCAAAATGTTGCAGAGTCCTGCCTGCACATTCATAAACAGACAAATTAGGTTAAAAATAGAAAAGGAAATGAAGAAAATGTAATCTGCTCAAGGTCACACAGCAGGTCAGAGGCAGATGCAGGAAGAGAAATCAAGTACATAAGGCCAAACAATGAACTAACCCCTAGGACATGCTGCTTCTAATCTCATTCAAACCAGCTGCACATTTTGAGTAACAGTGGCTCAGCCTTATGGCTAATATTACTTCATATTGTTTCTGGTAATTCTAGTCAGCTACTTGTTATCAAAAGCTGTGCTAACTGCAATCACATTGCAATTGTATCTTCTGTTATGCGTGAATCACCAAGCTCGACAAATATCTTGATGAATCTGAAAGCATGAGTTGCAGAGGGAGGAAAGTCACAGATTTTTTTCACGTGACCTGCATAAACATAAGGTTCTGACTCAGAACCAAGTGTCTTCCATTTAGGAGAAAAAACCACCAACATCCAAACCAAAATAGAATAATTTTCTGCCTAGAGAAAAACAAGGATGCAGGGAAAAGCTCAGTTTTAACATATAAGCCACAGTTTTAACATATAAGGAAGGATTGAAGAAAACATTAGTCTCCCTGAAATATGCCCACCTAAACAAAAGGACCAAAGAGTTTGTCTCTAATTGTTATACAGAACATGGTTTTGTCTTCAAACTGGTGTGGATTGTTTATCATGGAAGATAAATTAATAAATAATCAGTTTAGGTCTACATTGGATTGGATGCTGAATTTCATTTTGAAGGCACTGAGAGAAAGACAAACTCTCATTGGGACAACACACCCTTTAAACTATGCTGATTTGCAACAACAAAAAAACCCAAAAACCAAACCAACAAACCCAGTACTTAATTTACTGTAAAAACAGAGTTTTCTCAGGGAGATGGAAACAATCAGTTTGGCAAAAGTACTATGGCTGAACACTGACACAGAAAACTGAATCAATTTTTATTCAAGTACCTAGATTACATGCCAAGTATCAGGTCAAACTGCTAACAGAGAAAAAGTAGAATTTAATTATGACAGGCTAGCTAAACAGGTTTCACAGGACACATTCTGCACATCGAGGTGATTTTAAATGGGGCAAATTAAATATTAACAGCAATAAGTGAATGACATTGCTTTTCACTACCTCCCAGATTTTCAAAGACTAATACATTCCTGGGACACACAGATACATACACTCAGAGACGTGCTTTTGCTCTGCTGTCAGAATTTAAGGAAGATACTAAACACATGATTTAGTGTAACATTTAAGCCTGTCCCACATTCAAGAGGTTTTCCTCTGTACACTGTTTGAAATCTAAGGAGCCATCATTGACATTTATTATAAAAATGACATAAGCTAAGCCTTATATGGTTCCTGACGTGCAGCAAGTGCCTCAATTTTCAAAGCTAATGAAGAAAAAGTATTTTCAAAGCCCTACCCCTGCTAGATTTCAGACTCAAGAAATAAAAAATGTGTTGGTACAATTAATTAACAAGGAACAGGGCAGAAAAAACCCTAACTGCACTCTGTTTTGCCCATGCCCAGTAGGACAGAGCCCCATCTTATGACCAGGGCTCTTAGTAACTACTGCAGTAATGCCAATGCCCACGCAGCATATAGACAGACTGCCTCGAGTAACTTCAACAAAACCAATTTGCAAAGCCACCAGTAATACAGAAGCAGAATCTCTTTCATTTTCTGCTGCAAGAGGGTATCCAAAAGAGTTATATTGACACCTTGTGTTGGCAAAGTTGCTTGGGGAAACCTGGAAGAAAGCATTGACAAGCACTACTAAAATATAATATACTTTGGCTAAATAAACTTGATCCTTGCTATTTATTTACTTTATAGAACCCCTTCTCTACCTCACAAAATCTCCATCCTATTGATTTTGTGGGACAGAGAAGGGTTTCTATAAAGTAAATAAATAGCAAGGATCAAGTTAGTAATGCAGCTTGTCAGACTATAATACGAGTTTTGGTACTGAGAGTATTTCACTTATTCACAGGGTTTAATGAATCAATCAGACACCATCAACTGTTTCATGACTGAAGCCAAGGTCAGGCAGCCCAACAGCTGAAAGACCCTTCTGTAAAGTTTCGAAGAGCTGGATTGGCCTGATTTTGTTTCTGCCTGAGTGAGACTATCCTCCCTGCCAGATTTTTTAGGAAAATTACTCTTCTTTATCACAATCCTCATATTTCAGAGTGCGAAAGGAATGTTTACAGAGCATGGGGAGATGGATTTAGAAAGGTTCAAAGGGCAGCTTGCTGCACAGCCTGCCCTGAAAGCCTGTGGGAAACCAAGTTCTAATTTTCACTTCTGAACAAAGAACAGGATGCACAGCTGGCTGCAGGCTCTGCAGCCAATTCAGAGTCAACTGCCAATGCAGTGGTTTTAAGTCAATCTCACCTGCACTTACTGCACATAAACCAGTAAAACCCTACTTGCTCTTTAGAGTATTATAAAAAGGCTTAGATCCATACCTGTGAAGCTGGACTTAAAGCCAGGAGGAGGAGGTGCCTGCTGACTCTGCCAGGAAGGCCTAGTGAATCCATCGCCACCATCAAAAGTCTGTTGAGGCTGCTGGTTGCTGAGAAACAGCTTGTACACTCCAAAAGCGAGAACCAGAAGAACAACTATAACAATTGCTCCGGCATTAGAATCAGAAGAATCTTTCCTTGACTGATAAAAGCCATAGTCAAAGCTTCCAGAGTTCTTCACTTTCCTTTCACCTTCCTCAGTCAGCTCTAACTTGAACAGCAAACTACAGGAGCCTCTTAAGATATAAGGATCGTCTGGGTAATCATAGCCTTCACAGCTCACTTCGATTTGTCCAAAACGGTAGATATTTTCTAGGTCTGCTTTGCACTGCCACTGAGAAAATAAAACACAACTTCAGAGTCAAAAATACCTGTCTGCTTCCCCAAATACGCAGATACAAAGCTATAATTGCTAACAAATCTAAAAGGCCAAGGGGCAGGAAATTTGCAAGCATTCTTATGTTGAAAAGTACTAGGAATTTGAAATTAATTAAGAATGCTTCTTAAAACCCTAAAAGTTAAAAATATCTGGTCTTCCAGAACACAGAACAGTTACAACTGGGAGATTTTGTTCTCTTTCACTGAACGATTCTTTCAAATATCCCTTCTTTAGTTATAGGATTACTAAAAATAACCTGTGCCCTGTGCAATAGTTACTTAATAAATGCCTGTCCCATGTAACTTGAATGGCAGATACAAAAAGTATTATATGGAAGCCTGAAATCCAGTGCATTTGTTTCTGTTTGAGTCCATATAAGAAACCGGGACAGGCATCATTAGGTATTCACCATGCAACATTTAACAATCAGCTCGATGTTTGGCAGCTGAACACATACAGATTCCTCAGCTTCATGTTCCCTTGAGGTATCTGAATGTAGGTATCACCTCTAACTGCAAGTAGCACATGTTTTTTGAGGGGAAAAAAAAACCCCAAACAAAAATTCTAAGTGAATAACTCAGAACAGCAGTACCCACTGCTGATTCAAATTTAACTGTGCTTTTACTATACCGTACCAGTTTTAACAATTATCTTCAGCCTTGATTCCTGTTTAGGCTACTGGCATAAACCAAGTTAACAGTGAACAAAACAGAAATACATGATACTTCCAAACTCATACCAATGTTCTAACATGCAAAAGGAAGTCACGAAAGTCTGAAATTTAGTTTTTAAAGAGTAGAGCTGAAGCAATACAAACATTTATAGCCCATTGTACTCCAATAAAAATCAGAAATCCAGACAGCAATACCAAACCAAGAGCATCCTTTGGGGTTCACAAGAGCTTGATTTTATAGATTTGAGCAACATTTTAACTAAAACCAGTGAAAGTTTGCTCTGCAGTGCTTTTACATCAGAGCTGCCAGGAGTATTTCAAAGGCATAGCTACAGCAGTTCTAGAAAACCCAAGCCTGACAAATATTTAGTTCTAGTTGTCAAAGGTCCTCTAACAGGAAACAAACTGAACTGACATCCTAGCCCATTCCTCTTCTCTCCTTCAGAAGGTACCACAAGTAGGGAAAGACAATTTCATTAACAAGTTTTAATCATTTACCTGTACATCATAGCCATCCCAGCCTTTGTTGTAACACTGAACAACCTCAGGGACACGGGAGCATCCAGCAGTGCCTCCTGTGCACTGTAACTGCGGGACTGCAGCTGTCCGGTGGGATGTTGTGTACAAGCCTCTGCGGAGAGTGAGTGCCTGCACCTCCCTCAGCAGGACCCGCCCTGAAACAGGGCGAATGAAGGTCAGTGTTGGTCTGGAAACATTTCCCTCAGCCACAACAGGAAAGCAAACTGACAGTTCCAAGGGCACAAGAGCACACTTAGTCCAGAGGTGAAGCTCTCAAAGACACTGAAGGGACAGGGCAGTGTTTACCCCTTCCTCTGGGGTGGCCCAGCTTATTCCTTTCAGGGCACAGCGCTGTGGCACCAGCACAATTGATCATAGAATTACTAGGTTGGTAAAGCCCTTTGAGATCTTTAAGGTTTGTAGTGATAGGAATACAAACAATGGGCATAAACTGGAGAGGAGCACATTTAGACTAGACATAAGGAAGAATTTCTTCACCATGAGGATGGTGAGGTGGTGGCACAGGCTTCCCAGGGAAGTTGTGGATGCCCCTTCCCTGGAGGTGTTCAAGGCCAGAGTGGATGGGGCCTTGAGCAGCCTGATCCAGTGGGAGGTGTCACTACCCATGGCAAGGGGGTCAGAACTAGATGATCCTTAAGATAACTTCCAACTCAAACTACTCTACGATTTTATGATCATTGAGCCCAACTGTACCCACCCACAGCTAAACCATATACCTAAGCACTTCACCTCTCCATCTTTTAAACATCCCTAGGGATGGGGACTCCAGCAACTCCCTGGGAAGCGGTGCCAGCGCCCCAGAACCCTTTCGGTTAAGGATTTTCCTTAATGTCCAACTTAAGGCCCACCCTGGTGCAGCCCAGGGTTGTCAAGGGGACGCCGGGGCGTACAGCCACCGGTCTAGACGATAAGAAGGGGAGAAGGAGAAGGAGGCGGAGGAGAAGAAGGGGAAGGGGCAGGGAGAGGGGGAAGGGGCAAAGGGGAGGCGGGGAATCATAGAATCACCAGGCTGGAAGAGACCCAAGGGATCAACGAGTCCAACCATTCCTATCAAAAGGGAAGGAGAGAACAGGGAGGAGGAGCGGTGCCCAGAGGTCTCACCGGGCTGGTCCCAGCACCCGGCGGTGGCGCAGAAGAACAGCAGGAGCAGCACAGGCACCACACCCGCCATCGCGGCCCGATGTTGCGTCAGCTCCGGAACGGCACCTCCTATTGGCTGCTGTACCGGAAGTGGGCGGGACACNGAGGGGGAAGGGGCAAGGGGGAGGCGAGGAATCATAGAATCACCAGGCTGGAAAGAGACCCAAGGGATCAACGAGTCCAACCATTCCTATCAAAAGGGAAGGAGAGAACAGGGAGGAGGAGCGGTGCCCAGAGGTCTCACCGGGCTGGTCCCAGCACCCGGCGGTGGCGCAGAAGAACAGCAGGAGCAGCACAGGCACCACACCCGCCATCGCGGCCCGATGTTGCGTCAGCTCCGGAACGGCACCTCCTATTGGCTGCTGTACCGGAAGTGGGCGGGACACAAGCGTACACACCCCCAGAAACTCTTCCCCCACCGTGGCCGGCGGAGCTAATGGGCGGTGCGAAAGGCCTCGGGCTGACGTCACGTGGCCGGGGCGCGCGCCTGCGCCAGCGTGCTCCCTTCCGCTCCGTACCCTCACCCCGCCGTCCTCCCGGAAGCAGCACCCGTGGCAGCGCTACTTCCGCTTCCTGGGCGGTGCGGGCGGCTGGCGGGACGGGAGGCGCCATGGCCGGCATCAAAGGTGCGCGGCGGGGACGTAGTGGTTGTCCTAGCAACGGCAGCGGAGCCCCCCTCTCCCCACCTCATCCCCCCAATACGGTGGGCAGCGCGAAGCCGAGCGGCCCCACCAGGCCCTGGGGGGAGGTGGGAGGGAGGCAGGTCTTCACCGCTGGCGCGACGGGGGGTCCCGACCTTGCGGCCCGGTCTGGGCCGGGGCTGCCCTGAGCCGTCCACCGCTTCGGGAGCGGCGGGGGTGGCCCCGGGCGGGGGGCGTGTGACCCGCATGGAGCGACGGGGGCGGCCCCGGGGACGGCCCAGGGGTTGTGTGTTTCTCGTCCGGGGGGGTCTCGCCCTGAGTGGGAGGCCTGTACATTGTACGGAGCGGGGAGAAGGTGCGTTGTAAAACGCCTCGGACCCTTCACCGGCGTTGGTCTGTGCTCTCATTGCAGCCCTGATCACTCTGTCCTTCGGGGGAGCTGTCGGACTCATGTTCTTGATGCTTGGATGCGCCCTTCCCCAGTACAAGTAACGTGCACTCGTGTCCTATTTCGCATCTCTTTTGCATGACATTCCAGAATTCATTTCATAGTTGCAGTCTCCATATCTTTTGGAGGGTTTTGGGGTTGGGGAAAAAAGACTATCCAATTGTTAAAGGATTTTCACCAGAGAGGGGGTAACTCTAGGCTTGCTTTATTTACAACTCCCGAGTTGGGCCATCACCTCAGTGAGTGGCAAAGACCCACATAAAATCATCAGATACCTATACATTTTGACACAGCAATAGGTATTTTCTTTGAAAATTCTCTGGCTTTTTTCCATTTACTCCTAGTTTTTTATTCTTCATTGACTCGGATGTCCACCTTGATAGTTCATCTCCACTGTCTTGTTTTGATTCTCCCTCAGAAGTGATGCTTCAACATGTTGTCTTCCTCCTCTGGTCATAAAAGTCACTTCTGTTCTTTCTTGAGACACCTTTAAACTTCAAAGAAAAACCTCAAGCTGTTCCATTAACTTATACCTATGTATAGTCTATGTCTATACTCAAAAATAGGTTGATCTTTTAAGCATCAGTTATCATCAAATCTAATACCTATGCTCTAAGCCTGACATTTCTTACACAATCCATTGAGTCAGCTGGACTGAGGCGATAACATGGGTCAATTGAACAGTATTCTTGTAGTTGTAAAGATTTATTTCCAACACCTGTTCTTATTATATTCTTAGTACAATACTTTATCACAATCAACTCTCAATAATATCTAAGTCCTGCATGGATATGTTTATAATTTTTTCTCATTTCCTGTAACATGAATTCACTATAAAGTGAAGGCAACAGAATTTAAATCACCAGGCCTGACTGCAAACTGTTAAAAGATTGTGCTATCGTAACGTGTCTCCAGTATTTTCCCTCTGAGGCTGATAGGCAGGTAGCATCTCCTGAAGTTGATAGCAAGTATGTTCTATCAGGGAAGTGTTTGCATTTTCTCTGGCTCATTAGTGTCAGCTGGGCTGTCTGTGGCTGCCAGGTGGGCCCTTGGCCGTGTACCACACCTGGTAATGTCCCGTCTGGAATAACTGCATCTGCTGTCTGCACTTTCAGTCTGTTGATTCCTATCTCATAGTTTCTAGGAGATGGGAAGCAGTAGACCAAAAGTTCAGGAAGGCAGGCCTGTAGCTTTGACCCTTTCCAAATAAATGCTGACTACAGAAAATCCTTTACATCATCTTATTGAATGTCAAATAAGCACAAGATTTCAAAAAAAACTGTCTCAGTGCCCTGTGGCAGTGGAGTTGTGGCTGAGAACAGTACTCTGTTCTGTGTATGTGCACTGAAAACTTACAGGCAAAATGACGTGAGGGCTCTGCAAAGGTGTATCTGCAATTCTTGAGTAAAGCTAGCAAGTTAAAGTTAGGTTCATCTTGTGAGGTGGCCTTGGACTTAGGCTTGCTTAGTCAGATCTTGCTTTATGAGTATCCTGTTAACGAGTTCTCTGCTGCTGCCATTGTGGTCAAATGAAGCCGCTCACAAATCTAGTCAGTTGGATTAATGTCAACCTGTTCCAAAGTGAAGGATTTGCTTTACCTGTGTCTCATTTTTGCAGATGTGGATGCTGGATGCAGAAAATGTCTTGCATTGATTTCAGGAAGAAGAGGAAGTAAATCAAGTTAATTTGAACTTTTCTTCTTTCTTTTTCAGCCAGTACTGGCCACTGTTTGTTCTGTTTTTCTACATCCTTTCTCCCATCCCGTACTGCATAGCAAGAAGATTAGTGGATGACACAGATGCTACAAGTAATGCCTGCAAGGAGCTAGCAATATTTCTTACAACAGGCATTGTTGTCTCAGCATTTGGGCTACCAGTAGTGTTTGCAAGAGCAGAACTGGTCAGTAATATTTCAACCTTTTTTTTTTTCCTCTCTAGAAAACATTGTCCTTTATGGTTTTTACTGAAGGTAGAGCTCTCATGCACTAGGCAACTTTTGTATAAATACATTCTGAAAATACTCGCAGTGGAAATGGAATAAGATTTTTCTCAGCAAGAAAAACTAATATTAGAGGTGGAAGCATGGCAAAATGTGATTGCCAATTGCTTCATGTGGTCCTAGAAGAATCCCTAACATCCTGTAAGCAATACAGAAAAAGATGAGATAGAAAATAGTGTGAAAACACAACAGGCAACTAACAAAACATAAAAGCATACTGAGTACTTTGAATGCAATTTATAGAATAGTTGGGCTAATGAAGCATGAATAAACAATGCACTTCTGCACTCACTGTGAATTATATTCGTGTTATCTTTTAAACTTTTGAGTTGTGACTACATCTTTCCCAGTATACAGTTTTTCACTGAAATCCTTTAAAAATGGTCTTGTTTGTGTGAATTTCAGAGATGCTACTAAGTCAAAAAAGATGGAGTGCATTTTCATAAAGTTTCTTTAGGCAAGAAGAGCTTAGACAGTTGGTTTGATTACCACACGCTCTTTGAGTAATTCATTTGCACTATGTGGAAAACATTCACCTCCCTTTGTGTTACTGGGATATCTGCTGGCATTTTGAAGACCTGCATCCTTAAATGTCTGGTTTAAAGAAGTCTGATAGCGTGTCTAGCAGCTGTAGCTGGCTGCAGGTTTGTTTGATGCTGTTGCAAGGCCTTACTCTTCTATTTTTGAACGTTACAAGAAAACAGCCCTGCCTGCTAGCCAGAGCTTTAAACGTGGCTAGAAGAAATATGCAGTGATGCTTGGCTAGCTGAATTACTTGAGTGGTTTTGGGTAAACCGAGCCTTTTTGGCATAACCACAAATAATGAGATGCCACTTCCTTGCATCAAGGACCTGTTGCTGAAGTTGTTGTCTAGAATGTGATGTTAAGATGTTGCCTCTTGTCAGTATTCTGTTCAAAATGTATCTAACTAAACTCCTCTTATTCACAGATTTACTGGGGCGCATGTGCACTTGTTCTTACGGGAAATACAGTCATCTTTGCCACGATCCTAGGATTTTTCTTGGTCTTTGGCAGCAATGATGACTTCAGCTGGCAGCAGTGGTGAAAGGAAGATAAGAGGACTATCACTGACAGTGTGTCATGCAGTGGCCATCCATACAAATGAGAGAATGGGCAATAAAGAGAAGTAGCGTAGCAGCCTCTAGAGTATTCTAGATGCTCCTTTTCACCTTGTTTGTTCTGAGTGTACTACTGTTGCTGACAGGGTTTCTACATTGTTATGATGTGGAGAAATGATTGATTTCATTTTTACCTATGATATGTTTTTAGGTGCTCTCAGTTTAAAATTGTCATTCTTCTGTTTGGTGTTTATATGCAGCTTTAAATCTGGAACAAGAACATTTAAACATAGTTTCAAAGAAGATCTAAAGTTTTGTGTTTTGTTTGTTTTAGTTAAGCATTAATGCTGTGTTTCAAATAACATTTTTTAAATGGTGATTAAATTGTATACAAGCTGAACGGTGGTAGAGATTGTGCACCACCATTGTCCATTGCCAGGTCAATAGATTGTTGCTATATTTTGGGAGAGGCGGGGGCGTACCAGTTACAGATTTTTCTTCTGCCCATACCTCAAACTGGGTGATGAATGTTTGATAGCCTTCATTTCAGGAGAAGGCTGAGGAGCCTGTAGAGTTATTTGGGAGAAGTCCTAAATTTAAACACCGCTAGCACTTTTACCTGCTTTCTTACCAATTCTTGTGTGGATGTGACATTCAAATATTCTGTAAATGTACTGATGCTACAACATGCAAAACAAAGTTGTATTGCAGGGGAAGGGCAAATGCTGTTTAAATTCTGTTTTTTTAAAAAAATATCTTTTGAACTCTTTCTATTTATAAGCATTGTATGGGTTTGAACTTTTATGTCAGCTTTTTACCACAAAGATGGTAAAATGTTCATCTATGGAACTACTGGTCTGTGTTTATTTGAAGCATATACAAAGCTATTTCTTCCTTCCCCTTTTTAATTTATTTTATACATTATATATATATATATAAAAAATAAACCAGCTTTTCAAACGTAGATTAAAACATTAGTGTTAAACTTGCTTAAGAATGATCTGGGTTTTTTTTTTCCCCCTCCACACAATGCAGTTGAGGCATGACTTTTTTGGAAGTCACTGTCTGAACTGATTTCACTGTTTTTAAGTTCTGATGCGCCCAGTTAATAAGAGTTAAGGTTATCTCTGTAACTGTAGTTTATGTTCTGTAAGATTGCACATGTAGCTTCAAATGTTTAACACAGGTTTCCTGCATATCTTTCAATTGTCTGGATTTTTAATTTAAAGAAATCTGCCATCAGACATTCTATCATGAGGTGGTTGATGGGTGCCAGTTAACCAGGTTTGATTGTACCATGTGCAGTGATAAACTTGACCAAACGTACTTCTAAACTGTAGTTTTGTTCAACTCTAGGAAACTTACTGTGCGTATTTAAAAGCTGACAATTGCTTAGGTCTTGCATAACAGTGGAAGAGTATGAAAAAGCACAGAGTTGCAGGTCTCAGCTGTAGTACCTGTGCGCAGATGTAAACAAAGTATAAAAGCTTGAGTATTTGAAGTCAGGTGGTAACACTAGTTACTTATGTGATGTGTTCAAGGAACTTACATAGCAGGTAGGAGCAGCAGGCGTGTTGCTGTCTACCTGTACTGCTTTGTTAATCTTATCCTAGGTGTAAAATAAGAGCTGAATGGTATCTGTGCTGGTAGAGGAACAAACAGCTACCAAGAGCATGCACAGAAGCCAGTCTATGGCAGCTGGTCTTCCAGCTGTCAGCAGATGTGCTGCCTGACTGCCTGTGATGGTGACTTTTGGAGGTGTGCAAGGGCTGTACGATCACTCATTTCATCGCCTGTTTCAGTGAGAGGTCTGCGTCCCTGCCCCCAGCACAATGGATGCTTCAGAAAATCTTCTAAACTGGTGGCTAAATGTGCAGTCCTTGCAGAGGAGTGCTAAGATTTTTACAAATCTTTGGAATCTGTTACTGACTCCGTTTTTGTGGTCATGAACTGTTTTCTTTCTCATTCCTGTGCTGATAAGCCTGCTTCTCCATGTGATGCTGCTGTCTGGATCGCTGGGCCATTTTGCTGACTGTGTACACTGGCAGTGCATTTTTTATTTTAATTGCATTACAGCATTCCCTTCTTTTACTGGAACACTGAGTGTGTGCAGTATCGCTCTGATTTATGAGCTAGACGTTTGAGAGGTATGATCCTTCCATATAATATGCACTGAGACAGTGTTACCATCCTAGAGGGGAAAACTTTGAACAATAAAAATTTTACATAGCAATCAGTTCTGTATGTTTAATCAAGAATACTCTAATAAAGGAGTGTTTTGTTTAAAGTATTAATTGGGTTTTTTCCCTTTCTTTCATGTGTTTGTCATTCCTCTTGAGGAGATGTTACCAGATTACCTATTAGTCCTTAAGAGTGAGTATTTGTGCCATTTATCTTGCACTGCCCATAAAAAGAGGCTTGATTGTCTAGGGCTGCACTGAGCTGGCTTTGCCGGTTGTACCATCTACCTGCAGTTTATCTTCCGTTTGTGCTTTAAACTCGGGAGGTTTAGACTCGCTATTATGAAAAATCTCTTTACTGAAAGGGTTGTTAAGCAGTGGCAGAGGCTGCTCAGGGAAGTGACTAAGTCACCGTCCCTGGAGGGATTTAAAAGACTGGTAGATGAAGCATTTAGGGGCATGGTCTAGTGTACTTAGAAGCATTTGGTTTATGGTTAGACTCAATGATCTTAAAGGTCTTTTCCAACCTAAATGATTCTGTGATATCAGTTACTACAAAGAAAAGTAGCTCTATCCCAGTCAAAACTGGCACCATGGCTTTTGAGATGTGTATGGGAAATAGGATGGTCTTGTAGTGTGAGTGGATAAAAATCAGCTGGTTTTGAAGGGGACTGTAAGGTGTCCTTCATAGGGGGCAAAGTTGTGGTTGAGTGTATGGTGCAGCTGTACTGATGTGAAAACTTAACAGGTGAATTTTTGGAAGTTATGGAGATGTGTAGATGTGGCACTTAAGGACATGGTTTAGTAGTGAACTTGGAAGTGTTAGGAAAATGGTTGGAACTTGATTTTAAGGGTCTTGTCCAACTTAAGTGATTCTGTGATCCCGTTACACAAAGTGACAGCCACCATATTTATTTAACCCCCCCCCCAGCCTTTGTTATATTTGTAATAATTAATGATATTTATGAAATTTGAAAACCTATGTCTGTCAGCAGTCTTTTAACATGAGAAAGTAGCAGGAATTGGTGGAAAATCCTTTTGTTAGGTGGTGTGCAACTGCCCTGTTCTGCCTCCCCACACACGCTCCCTTTAGTCACATTGAGGGAGATGGTTCTCCCCCTCAACTCTACTCTGGTGAGACCATGCCTGGAATACTGCATCCAGCTCTGGAGCCTGCAGCCAAGGAAAGACATGGACCAGTTGGAGCATGTTTAGAGGAAGGCCACAAAAGTGACCAAAGGCCTGGAACATCTCTGTGAAGGGACACTGGGAGAGTTGGCATTCTTGAGCTTGGAGAAGAGAAGACTCTGAGGAAACCTCATTGTGGCCTTTCAGTACTTAAAGGGGGCTTATAAGAAATATGACAAAAAGGTTTTTATCAGGGCCTGTAGCAATGGGATGAGGATCAATGCTTTTAAACTAAAAGTTCAGAATAGATATTAGGAAGAAATTTTTTTTTTGCTGGGGGTGCTGAAACACTGGAACAGGTTGCCCAGAGAGGTGTGATGCCATGAAAAGCCAAACTCAATAATAGATGCCAATTTGATTATGATGATGATTGTTATTATTATACTTTATTATGTGGGGCTGGGCACACAGGGAATAGCTCCACCTAACACATGTGCAACTATTGAGGCCGAGTACACGATTTTTACACTGGTTAAATATACATATTAGTATAGATTCTGGGAAATTTGTTACATATTTGTTATTTTTTTCTGGAATATGTGTACCTATTATAATCAATTATTGGAATTCATTTACATAAGTTTCCTCACCTTGGTGTGCATGCCCTGCCCTCTGGGGGTCTTTGGGAATCTCTAGATGAAGGCTGTAGGTCTCCCTCACAGCTGAACTTTTAAACTCCCCTTCTTGCACATGCTCTTAAACTCCTTATGCTCCTCTTCAAGGTTGCATCTGGTCCTAGTCCCTGTTAACTGGCTTCATTAGATACAGTCACATTCTTTCCACATTCTTTCTAACCTCAACCTTGCTTAAGTTCTTACTTAAGCATAAGCACCTAGGCATAGGCTAGCTAAAAGTTGTTATTCAAGGTAATCCTACATTTTAGTTCTAAAATCACAAAATCTATACATAATATTCAAATGTATAATAGGTTTGCAACTTACAACAAATCATGTTTTCCTTCAGCAAGGAGACCTTATTGTGGCCTTTCAGTACTTAGAAGGGGCTAATAAGAAAGATGAGGAAAAGCTTTTTATCAGGTCCTGTATCAATAGGACAAGGGGTAATAGTTCTAAACTTACAGAAGTTCAGAGTAGACATTAGTGTGAGAATTGAGAAGTTTTGCTGCAGCTGGTTGGTATGTTTAACTATCTTGTCATATAAATCTGTCTTGTATCAAGAGATAATATGAAGACAATCTCCAGACATGCATAAATAACCTGAAAGAATAAACACTCTCTTAGAGTTGCAAGAATCTTTTTATATGCTTAGTTGTCTACCAAGATGTAATTGTGTTAGGTCAAGAGATAACCTGAAGTCTCCAGACATAGTTGGATAATCCAAAAAATAATGAGTATTCTTTTAAGATTTATATGGTTGTCTAAAACTAGTATATATGCCCACTGCTTTTGTAATATGTTATGGGTTTTTTAGAAGGGCATCCAATTCAACGGTGAATTTTAAAAATGGTATTGCCTTTGCTTCGAAGACTTTGTCCTTTTAAATATTTTACTAGTAAATGAATGTTTCTCACATTAGGAAGATTTATTTTTTTTGCTGGGGGTGGTGAGACACTGGAATGGGCTACCCAGCGAAGTGGTAGATGCCTCATCACTGGAAACATTCAAGGTCAGGTTGGCTGGGGCTCTGAGCATCCCGGCGGAATCGAAGACATCCCCTCTTTCTGCAGGCAGCTGGATTGGGCGGCCCTCATGGGAGACGTGGGCGGGGACATCACGTGTCCCTCCCGACGTGGCGGCGCGAGCGGCGTTTCCGCTTCAGCTTCCGCTTCTGTGGCGGCTCGCGGGCCCCGCCTCCCGGCTCCCTGGTCGGCGCGCGCCTCCTTCTCTCCCTCCCGGCTCCAAGATGGCGACGGCGGCGGCGGCAGGCGGCGCGGGGGCGGCGGCGGCGCTGTGGAGCGAGGTGAACCGCTGCGGGCAGAATGGGGACTTCGCCCGCGCCCTCAAGCCCCTCAACAAGAGTGAGTGACGGGCACCGAGCTGCGCACACTGCCGGGAGCGGCGGCGTGGGACCCGCCGAGACGCTCCGTGACCGTGGGGGGATGGGGAGCGGGGACCCCGTGTCACGGATGGGGGAGCCGGTGTGAGTATGGGGGGAGCCGGTATTAGGGATGAGGGAGCCTGTGCCGTGCCTGGGGAGCTGACCCGGGCAACCCTGTGCCAGGACCGTTGTTTGTGCCCATTCCATCACGCAGCCCTTGCTGTTCGCCTCACTTTTGGTTTTTTCCCTCTGTTTGATGGTGGGAGGAAGGAGTCCCAGTGCTCCCTGGGAATTGGAGCGGTGGCAGGTTGTCTATGGACCAAATGACTTGGGAGCGATAACTTGCTCGGACGTGAGCGGTCTGCATTGAGATGTGTTGTTTTGGAAGTTTAGCATCCAAAAGGGGATTGCAGTATAAGGCATGTGATGGCTTGAAGTTCTCCCTTTGCAGCCTGTAGGGATTAGGAGTCCTCTCCTGTCTGAGGAGACCTGAGAGTTGTGATCATGTGAAAAAAAATCAAGTACCAAGACCAGTGTCTCCTAGTTCTTCGCTGTCTTCCACTGACAGAAAATATTAGTGTTAGAAGGGACTGCTCTTCTAGAGCCATACTGCTCTATATCAGGTGATTTTCTTCCTATATGTGCGTTAGGTGGCACTTGAGTTTTGCCACTGTAATTCTCTGCTTGGAAGTGAAATGCCAGTGAAAGGTTTATCCAGGTGTGTGCAGCTCCTCTTATCTTCCAGTTGTGTTATCATGGCAGTTGCTTCAAGTAAGTTCAGTGTTTATTCTGGATTCTTTAATCCTGATGGGATTTGTTTGATGATCTGAGCCAAAGCAAGCTATGCCAGGAATCTTTTAAGTTGTCATGATGGCTCTCTATGATGGGTTTTCGCAACTGTAATAACACGCGGCTCTTGAAAAGTCTGAATGTTGCTAATAATGAGTTAAATCCTTGTGTTGAAATTGTTTTTCTCTCCAGTACTGCAGATCAACAAAGAGGATGTGACTGCACTTCAGTGTAAAGTAGTATGTCTGATCCAGAATGGGAACTTCAAGGAAGCCCTCAGTGTAATCAACACCCACACTAAAGTGTTAACCAAGTGAGTTGTGTCTTGCTGTACCCAATAGTACATGAAATCACAAGTCCTTGAGAAGCTGCTGGAGCTTCTGTGCAGGGGGACTAATAGGCAGCAAAATAAAGAGCAGGAGGTGCTCTCTACCATTGGGATTGGGCTTCTCAGTGGAACACTGATTTATTCTGGGTGTGAGAGGTGGTCTTGATGGTGATCTAACATCTTATTGTTACTGTTGAAGGGATTGTCTCTTGTCAAGTTTGCAGCAGCCTTCATGAGCCTAGTCTGCTTGTTGGTGTGGTTGCACACTGTAGCTTGTACAAGGGAAGGGGGCAGATCTCGTGGGGAGTGAAGAGAGGAGGGAGAAGACCTTGCCAGTGGCAGCGAGCTGTTTGCATTGCTTGGCTGTCTCATTGTATGCTCCTTGGGATCCTTTTCTTTGCCAGCCTGCAGGTGCCGCTTTATCTTTTGGAGTGGTGCAAACCCTTTGTTCATGTTCTTAAAATCAAAACCTTGGAGACAATTTGTGTTTGAGAAAAAGTTAAGCATTTGTATCATCAAGCAGACTCTGATTTTCTTCCTAATATAGATGCTTTTTGTGCAATGAGTAGGATAAAAATTGCTACACAAGAACTGCCTGGCTGCAAAGTGCTTGTATTTCTCATGCTGTTTTTCTTATGAAACTTTCCAGAAAAGTGTGTTAGAGTGTCAGTGCGATGAAACATACCCTTGTCTGATAGCACCTGGATAAAATGTAATTAACTTATTACAAATTCCTTCTTTCCTGAGGTGGAAGGAGGTTAATTTATGCTTTTTAGTATGTGGTGAGGAGGAAGAGAAGATGTTTTTCTAAATTAAACTGGCTTCAAAGTTCTCCATATAATTTCTTTAGCTTTACTCTGCTATGTTTCTGTCTCTGTATCCTGCAAAGCAGGAAAAGTGATGGCTCTTGCTCTGTCTTGAAGTTGTCCTGTCCTGCCCTGAGGCTGGCTCACTACGTTGCTTTAATTTTTAATATTGTGTGTTTGTTTTCAGACTCTCCTAATACTCAGCTGGACTGAGATAATTTTAGATAGACAGAGAAGTAGCTGGTGACAAGTGACACCAGCAATGAACTAAGGGAGTCCCTGAGTAACTTCCCTTTGGCTTAAGTGGCAACTCAGGGGTAGGTTGAACATAGCATTCAAGGCTCTGCTTGTTTGGTAACGCTTCCCTGCTGGTGTGAACTTGCTTTGAAGCTAGTTCTGTGTGAACATCAATGAAGTCTTTTGCTGCAATTCTACTGCGCTGGTATTTCACAATAGTTAAATGTTACCATTTGTTTGGTATTAGACTACAGGGGGACTGTTTTTTGTACCGTTTCCTTTCTCTCTCTGTGAGTCAATTGCCTTTGAAAGTCTGCAGTTTACAATCTTTACTCATATGACTTCTCCTTATGAAGGGGTCGCATAACGAAGTTTGGTATTGTTTTATCTTTAGGCATTTGATTTGCATTATCAGTAGGAGGTGGGGAATGGTGGTTGGTTGAAATGCCATGTGTCTGGAAACACCACAAAAAAGGGAACTTCATCTTTTAGGTGAAGTTTTTATATTCCTTCTCAGTTGAAAACAAAGCAGGTTTAAGGTATTTCCAGCACTCAACTGATACATAACCTGGGATCATGTGATCACCTCTGGTGTTTGGCTCTTTGGGAATGTAGCATTCAGTGACAAATTAGGGCTGCTTAAACAAGTGTGTTCAGGTGGGTGAGTGCTGTTGAATGAAGATTACAGTGTGTGCTGTCAGCTTTTGTCTTGTCTTTGCAGTGATGTTATTGCCTTTGAGAAGGCCTACTGTGAATACAGGCTGAATCGTATTGAAAATGCTCTCAAGACCATTCAGAGTGCCAGTCAGCAGACAGACAAACTGAAGGAGCTCTATGGACAAGTGGTAATTACAAGCTTTTCTTCCTGGTGGGAGTTGATGTGCTGGATGTCCTGTCCCTCCTCTAATGTTGGGCAGGTATGGGGATGAAATTTCCTTCTCTCTCTTGAAAGTAAGGAGAGGTAAATTTCCCATCTGTTCCATCTTTGGTGGAGTTTTGGTCACCTTTTACTGGAGAGTCCTCATCTTATTGCCTTTGAACCAAAGCAATACATTTGTGACTCTTTCTTCCTTCCTGGGCCTGGCCTGATGACAGCCATCTGGCAGAGGGGATGGAGGATGGCAGTGAACTGACGAGCTGTATTTATGGTTGAGCCAACTGCTTGCGTAAGATACCTGTCCAGGAATGGTTTGTGCGACCTGACATCTTGGGTGTTAGAGGTGAAACAGAAAAGAACTTGATTTTTTTTCTCTGGTTTCTTCCTGGTTGATTAGAACAGTTTTGTGAAGAAATGGCTGTCTTCTTTCGGCTGCGTGAAAGACCGTTTACTTAATTTCTCTCATAGAGAGATGATCTAATCTGGAAAAAGGCTTTTTGAGGACAAAGCCTTGTAAACTGCTGCTTTTAAGGAAGGTGGCTTGAAGTAAGGACTGTGCTGTTTGCATGCAGTTAGCTGGTGTCATTGCTCAATCCCTTACAAATGTAATTTATAGAGTTTGCCCTTAAAGGTAGATGCTAACGTTAGTAATGTTCTGCTTAAAACATGATGCTCTGCTGCTGTCAGTCCATGGGGAGGAAGGAAGGAGGCTGTAGTTCCTAGCATACACAGGGAAATAATCTGAAGGCTAATCACTTCTCCTTCTCAGTTGTACAGGTTGGAGCGTTATGATGATTGTCTGGCTGCATACAGGGATCTAATCCGCAACTCCCAGGATGAGTATGAGGAAGAGAGAAAAACCAACCTCTCTGCTGTTGTGGCAGCACAAAGCACATGGGAGAAGGTGATGCCAGTAAGTAGTAGGCGTGTTTGTGTGCATGTATATAAGAGTGAGAACCAAGGAATAAAGGATGTGGAATCATAGATATTTAACAGGATAGAAATGTGTTCCTGTCTTAATGACTTCGGAGTGTATGGAAGATCACCTAGTGGTTTCCCTTGTATGAAGGAATAAACACTGTTACTGTTCATGAGTCGTACTTCACCTTTGATCTGTGGGAAACTTGTATTAATAGATATCCCAGCAGAGCTGGATGCACATCTCTCTGAGCCTGCATTAGGCAGAACATCTATGGTGACTATCACTTCCCTCTGTTTGGAAGGGTAAAAGCCCAGGGTAAAGCCAAGTGCCTGCATCACCCAGCCATGCTTAGGAATATTTTTATTAATGAACAGTGCAGACTGTAATGCTTACATTTTCTCAAAAGTCTTCATCCTTGGAGCTGTGCATAGCATGCTCATCTTTCTTCTCAGTGCTGTGGATCCACTTTCTAGTTCTCTAGAGTAGCAGTTCTTATCTGCCCTCTTTCAGTAGCCTGAGTAGTCCCCAAGTTCATGCTGGAATTTTGTTCCTGTCTTGTCAGTTGCCTCTGACTTTGTTGTGCAGTGTGAGGAAATATCCCTTGCACTGTGACTTACTTGCTGGGTGTGTGCCCTTTTAAAATTGCCTTTAAATTTATTTTGCAAGGAGTAGTTTGAAAGTGCATGAAAACGATAGTTTGTGACCCTTGCCTGTCAAATCTGTATAGATCAGTTGGTGTTTATGCAGTGTTACTTTTGCTTTTCATGCTAGGAGGATTTGGGCCTTCGAGAATCTACCTACGAGCTGTGTTATAACAGTGCATGTGCATTGATTGGGCAAGGAAAGTTGAATGAAGCAATGAAAAAACTACAGAAAGCAGAAGGTAAAAACATGGTGAGGTGAGAGGGAAGCTTTGTGTGATAAATCAGATTAATCGGAAAGGAAGGTTTTGAAAATGCGAAAACTGACCAGCAGCAGGATTTTTTGTCAGTTCCTAGATGGTTCCTGACAGAACTGGTGTTTTTGTAGACTTGTTCCTCTGCAGCTCTTTTCCAAAATTGTGTGGCATGTACCATCTCCTTGCTCTCTTAGAGCCCAGGATTGGCATTCAATGCCTTTCAGCAATTTTTTTTGAAGAAGTAAGAGGAAAAATCCTCTTCCTTTGCAAAGAGGATTTTTTTCCTGTGGCGGGCAAGGGAGATTTTGTGTGTTGTGTGTGTGTTTTAAAAAAAAACCCAGCTCCTGGGGGCAGAAAAAGGAATAATTAGTTTCTTTCTGATCTAATTGCACTTGCAGACAAATAGGTCAGTTCTGGCCTGATTTAGATGATAGAATAGCTCTCCCATATAAGGGATTTATTAAACTTGTGTAATTTGAGCCTATGTGCTGTGATTGTAGTCCTTTGGAGAGGAAAACAAATGGTGTTCTGGTGAGGTATATGAGAAAGTTAGGTGACTGGTACGTGTACTAAAAACTGATGGAACTACTACCCCACAAAGGATGGAGTACTCTCAATATTGCAGGCTTACAGTGCTTAAAATTACTCCAGTTGCACCCAAGTGATCCATGTGGAAAAGATCAGGAGCTAAGTTTAAGGCAATTTGCTCAGGAGAGAAAATGAGTGTGTGACTCTGCTCTAAGAAGACAACTCTGAGGGGACGATATCTCCTGTACATTTGGTATTTCTTCTGCATCATCAAGTCTTCTCCCTCATGTTCATGGCCATCACCATCAGACTTATAATCTGATGTGCCCTTGTAATGCTGCAGAAGTTTCAGGGATACATGAAAAAAAGTGTATGTTCCCTTGTGCTTCTAGTCTGGTTTTTTTCCCCTAAAACCTTTTAAATTGAGTTCCTTGATTTTTTTTTTCCTCTAGAGCTGTGCCGCCAGTCGCTGTCAGAAGACTCTGTAAGTTCTTGATGTGGTTCTGGAAAGGGTTTGCTTTGCACCAGCATGAGCAAGGGTGTGGTCACGAAGTGTACTGCAGGTAGCCATATGATGGCCAGAGCTGCTGTGCAGTTTTACCCAGCAAGACATGGCCGCTGCTGTTGGTACCAGATTGTGAGGCTGGGGCAGTAGTCGTGGTTGTTACAGGGCAGCAAACTCTGCAAACTCTTTGCTGCTGTCCTCCTTGCACAGGGATGGATGCGGGTTGTCTGAAACCTCCTTATGACCCACCCCTGCTGTGGATGAATGTGCTGGGTGGGTGGTGGGCACACAGGAAATTGGTAGTTGCTGTTGCTGGCTCATGCCGAAGGGCAGATTCAGTGCAGTGAGTTAAGGATGTCTACAGGTTCTTGCAAGAGCAAGTGAAGCTTTCTTTTCTCTTGGTTTAACTAGGATGTGCTGTGGCTACAGCCTTCACCTGTAGTAGCTGAGGTACTCTGCTGCCAGTGCTGCCCAAGAGAGCTCATAGGCATTTGCTGGCAGAATGCAACTGGGGCTAGAGAGGTGAGATGGCAGCTTTCTTTATTTTACATTAATTTTCCTTCAGGATGTGACGGAGGAAGACATTGAGGCCGAACTGGCCATTATTCATGGTCAGATGGCTTATATCATGCAGCTGCAAGGTCGAACAGAGGATGCTCTGCAGCTCTACAATCAAATAATCAAGTTAAAGTAAGGTTTTTTCTAAAACAAGTGCTCAGTTTTGAGGGTGGTTGAACATTGGAACAAGTTGCTTAGGGAGGTGGTAGATGCTCTGTCCCTGGACACATTCAAAGTCAGGTTGGATGGGTCTCTAAGCAACCTGGTCTATTTGAAGATGAAGATGTCCCTGCTTACTGCAGGGAGAGTGGACTAGATGACCTTTAAAGGTACCTTCCAACCCAAACTGTTCTGTGATTCTTTGATCTGTGGAGAGATCACTGTTTAACAACATTGTGCTTTCTGCTTCTCTTATCTGCAGGCCAACAGACATAGGACTGCTTGCTGTCATTGCAAATAACATCATCACAATTAACAAGGTATAGAATTACCTTGCTGCTTTCAATGTGGTTACTCTGCCTGCTTCTCTGCTTCTGTGGAGAGAAGGGAGATAACCAGGAAAGACTTTTTCCTAAGTGGTAGTTAAAGTACAAACTCAGAGACCTTTTCTTCTTCAGGGAATGTAGTGAAATCTTCTCATGTTGTTTGATTTCCCCAGGACCAAAATGTGTTTGACTCAAAGAAAAAAGTAAAGCTGACCAATGCAGAAGGTGTGGAGCATAAACTCTCCAAGAAACAGCTCCAGGCGATTGAATTCAACAAAGCTTTGCTGGCTATGTACACTAACCAGGTACAGAAAACTGATCTGTGGTGAGTAGCTACAGATTTACTCCACAGGAGTTTGACTATGCAAAAATGGATACACGGGTATTTTGTGTCAGAAGATAAGACCTCTTCTTGGTTAAGGCACATAAGTGAGGAGGAAAAAAAATCATTCCTAAAAGAACAGACAGTCAGTTGTGTAGTGACTTGAGTGTTGCTGTAGGGAGGATGGAGTGGAGATGGCTAGAAGACAAAAGTTGTGTGTGGGATTCTAAGATGCTGCTGAAGTGCTACTTGGAGGACTTGTTCTTGGTTCTGTGTACCCATTTCAGGGAAGCCGTCATTGGCCTCTATTATGTACAACGGTGTGCTAGCTCTGCAATGTTAGGTGCTTGCAGTGTTTGAGAAAAGTGTATTCTCTCTTGGTGTTAAATCCAGCTGGAGGCCAGTTACAAGTGAGGTTCCCCAGGGCTCAGTGCTGGGTCCAGCCCTGTTCAGTGTCTTCATCAATGACCTGGATGAAGGCATTGAGTGCACCCTTAGCAAGTTTGCAGACGACACTGAGCTGGGTGGAAGTGTCGATCTGCTGGAGGGTAGGGAGGCTCTACAAAGGGATCTGAACAGACTGGACCACTGGGCTGAGTCCAGTGGCATGAGATTAAACACAGCCAAATGCTGAGTACTGCACTTGGGGCACAACAACCCTATGCAGAGATACAGACTAGGAGAACTCTGTCTATAAAGCTGCCAGGAGGAGAGGGACCTGGGGGTGTTGGTTAACAGCCGACTGAACATGAGGCAGCAATGTGCCCAGGTGGCCAAGAAGGCCAATGGCATCCTGGCTTGTATCAGAGACGGTGTGACCAGCAGGTCCAGGGAGGTTATTCTCCCTCTGTACTCGGCACTGGTGAGACCGCTCCTTGAATCCTGTGT